>VMDO01003981.1:0-125144 GCA_007922755.1 Pedetes capensis | reverse complement strand
ACTATACTCTATCTCACCTATCATTAGAGAAAAGAAAATTAAAGCCACAATAAAAACCAATCAAAATGGCTACCTTGCAAAATGGCCCTACCAAGTGTTAGCAAAGAGATGAAACAATGGGAATACTTAGATACTGTTGGTGAGAATATAAGTTGGTACACCTACTTTTAAAAACTTACTGAACTTTCTGATATCAAATAATGCAGATAATTGGCTCCTGCAATGAAAAAATACCCAACAAAATGTGGAAATTCACCAAAAGACATAAACCAGAATGTGTGTAGTAACATTCATTATTTATAATAATCAAAAACTGGAAACAACTTAAATGTATATAAAGAGAATAAATAAATACATTATGTTATATTCACATAAAAGAACATTATTCAGCAATGGGAATACTGAACTATTGCTGTACATACACACAGAGAGAGAGAATAATAATTAATCTAAGAAACATAATATTGGATGATATATACCAGAAAAGAAAGATTAGTTCCCATTTTTAGAAAATTCAGAGATAAACAAGTTGACCATATTGTGTAATTGTTAATCTTAATTGTTGACTTGATTGGATTGAGAAATGTTTACATTAGTAAAGCACACAGCGTGTCTGTGAGGGATTTTCCAGAGATGATTAAGTCATGAAGGCTCTGACCAAATGAATAGTTTAACCCATTAATAGCTTCAAAATTTAAATAGATTGAAGAGATGGTGAAACTGTAGAAGATGGGACATAGTTAAGGAAAATAGGTCACTGGGGGAGTGTCTTTGGGAGCTATAGCCTTCTCTAGCCCCTTCCTGTTATTGCTCTGCTCTGCTTCCAGTCCACCATGATGTGAGTTCTCCCCATGACAGATTTAAACCCCTAAAACCATAAGTAAAATAAATTCATCCTCTCTTAAGTTGTTTATGTCAGATGTTTCATCACAGAAGTGAGAGAAGTAACTCATACAATATAAGAAAAGTTAACATCACTAAAATTTGGATAGACTTTGCCACGTGCATTCTGATATTATGTACTCACCAGAGCACAATATCATGTCTCTAGTGATTTTTTTTAAAAAGTACATAACCTAAATCTAACTGCAAAGAAATAACAAGCAAATCAACATTAAGAGATGGTTTACAAAATATCCTGTCAGTACTACGAAAGACGAACTGCAAAAAGCTACATTTTTAAAAAGACTAAAGAGATATGAAAACTAAATGCAAATGTTTGATCAACATTTAATCATGCATTACACACAAAACTGAGGATTAGGTAGTAAACACACATATGTGCATGCAGGTGTATACACACACATGCTATAAATATGAACCATTGAAAATATATGAATGAGGTTTTCCTATTAGATAATAGTGTTACACTGATGATTTCATGATTTGTGTAGGTGTATGGTGTTTATGGAAGCAAATGTCTTTATATTTAGAAAATATACAAGGTTTATTTAACAGGATATCTATAATTTAATTGCAAATAGTTCTAAAAAATAATAGTACATGTACATATAGAGGGAGAAAATGAGAAAGCAAATGCAAAAGAGAATTTACAATTGGGAAATCTATGAAGAGTACACAGACATTCTTTGTAAGGTTCTAGTAACTATTTTGTTAATCTAAAATTATTTCAAAGTAAAGTTTTATGAATCAATTTGTATACCCAAAATATTGCATTTTGTATGTCAATCATATTCTTTTGTAAAAGGTCAATTTATAAGAAAAGCACTAGAAAACAAATCTCTTTGAAGGTACCGAAACCCTGAAAGAATTATTATACATCCTCAGTAGTGCTCCTCAGCCTAAGTCTACCTGCAAGGTAGGAGGAAGAAACCCTGTTTCTGTTCCTCAGTTCAGAAAAGCAAAATCATGGCTAAGCCTTCAGTCCTTTACTGCCTTGGAGCTGTTGTTTTGTTCTTTCACATTTTCCTCATTGTAATATTCATAAATCCTGTACTTCCACATCAGCAATAAACTAAGTACAGAAGGACAGAGGAAAAGTCCATAAAATTTTCTGGGGAGGAGTTCAGAATAAAGTGCCCAGAAAATCAACATTGCTTGTTTTCATTTGTTTCATTGTGTATTTGATCATTTCATAAGATTAGAGAGCTGCACAGAAGATTCCATCCAGATGGATGGATAATGGGTGTCTTTTCTCATTGCAGTTGGAGTCAAGTTGAACAGGTTCAGGGAGACTGTTCCATGTGGTGATTCAGGGATCCAGTCTTCCTGTACTGTTGTCTCTGCTGCCTCAGACATGTGCTTACCTAGGAGAAGCAGCCTAGGGATATGTAAGCATGGGGCAAGAAGCCAGGCCCCAGAGTAGGGCACTTCCCTTTAACTTACTTGCTCTTGCCAGAACTCTGCCACATTGTCAACTTTGTTACAACAGCAGCTGAGAATTGTGGGGAACATACAGGCAAAGTGAGCCCTAACAGTCACTGCCACACCAACTCAGAGTTGGCAGAGCCCCTAGACAATAGGAATGAAGCCAACTGACATCAAATGTTCAGACATGGAGCCAGTGGGCAACCCACCTGATCCACCTGAACTGTTGAGGAGCAGGTCTTGTCACATGTCTCAGTACGATCATCAGAATATATGATAGGACCCATTAACTAATACTGAGGAGCCACAGGAAAAATCTGAGAATTCAGAAGTACATACTTCTAAAATTTATTTATTACTGAAACCGAGGAAAAAATGAAACTATTTGCCATTACCTCTGTAAAATATGAGCCTAAAGACATTAAGGGCTGGCATTTAGCTCAGTTGGTAGAGTGCTGCTCTGTACTATCTGAAGATCTGAATTCCATCCCCAGCACTGCAAAAGTGGGAGAAGGATGTGGAAGTCCACTCTGGAAGCAATCCCAAAACAATCAGCCATTGAAAACCCTATGAGTGTTGCTATCAGTGAGAATAGACTCGAGGGCACCTAACAACAACAGCAAAGACACAAAGATAATGCTGAGACACATAGAAAAGACAGAAAATATATGACACAAGAATGATTTATTGAACAACTAAAAATAAAATTACAGAAATAAGATTTTTATTGGAGTTAGTAAAAAACAAAATTGGCACCTTAAAACTCATATAAGTGATGTCAAACCAAGTTCTCCCAGAATTCAGAAGAAAGGGACAGAAGCAAAAAGAATACAGGCAAAGCCAGGATTAGAGATCTAAAGAAACTAAACATATGCCCGAGGAAGTTTCCAGAACAATTACAACAGAAATAACTAAAGATAATACAATTGAAGAAAACATTCTTGAACTGAAAAAAAAATCCATAATACAAATTTTAAAATGTAACAGAAGGGGAGAATAAATGCAAGCATAATCACAGTTAAGTAAATTGTATATTTTTCTAAACCACAAAGGATAATGAGAAAACTCAGAACAAGTAAAACCCACAAGAGAAATAAAAACAACAAAAAACTGACCCCACCTTTCCCTTTCCCACAAAAATCATCAGGAGACAATGGCATACTTCTACAAAGGTTTGAGCAAAACAGAAAGTAACCTGAAAACTTAAATACAGTTCTTATGATTGACACTTGAAGAAATACTATGACCCAACCACATCACCATTAAATAACATTCTTCTCTTTCTTATGAGAAATAGATGGAATTTATAGGTTACAACTATTGTTTTAAGTCAATAATACCAATATATCAGGGCTTTTCCTCCAAAATATGAGCTACGTATTGCATCCAACTAGAAAAGAATTGAAGGCAACAAGACCACACTTGCAACACTCCTGTTAAATAATTCATCTTTGTTTTTCAATTTGCCAGTTTGCTTCACATAGCTGTTAAAGAATAAAAAGAATCTTGAACTTCAATGCCTCAAATGAAATTAAAGCATTGTGATTGTTGTTGTTGTTATTGAACTTTCCTAAAGTACAGTTTTAAACAGGATGGTGAGAAAGAAATTCACTGAAAGGTGATATTTGAGCAAAGACTTGAAATGATGGAGTTAGCCATAAAGATTGCTGGTGAAAGTACTCCAGGCAGAAGTAAGGTGACTACAGAGGCTCTGAGAAAAGAGCATGCTGGTAGGTTGAGGACAATAGATGAATATGGCCAGGGGTATAAGGAGAGAGGTAGGAGGTGGGAGTGGGAAGGTAAGAGGACGTAGAGTTCATATTGATCCTCTCTATAAGGACTTTGGCCTACTCTGAGTGCAATGGTTGGTTATTGGAAGATTTTGCTTATCTTTTAAAAGAATGACTCCGGACATTATACCAAGTTAACCTTGAAGTGAGATGTGTTAGGCCAAGATATGGAGTTAGTGAAACAATCTAGGCTAAAAATGATATAGCTTGAGCCAAAGTGATGATAGAATGGAGAGAAATGCTCAGATTCTGAATGTGCTTGGAATGTAAAGTCAACAGGATTTGTTGATGGAGTGCATCTGGAGAATTAGAGAAAATGAAGTAAAGTTTACTATCGTTACTCAACAATTCTTCAACCCACCAAGACCAACAATGGAGTGATCCTACCACCCTTTAAAACTGTCTTTCATCTCCCTTAATGCCCACATTTTCCTTCTTGTGTAAAAGAGATTCCATACTTAGTATTATAAACTCTCCCTTGCAAATACTTCCCCTTCCCTCACCGCCCTCCATTGTATTCATCCTATTGTTAATGCAATTCTGCCTAATGCATGCTCACATCTGGAATTGAATATAGCTAGAAAAAAGATACATGGCAGTTGTTATTGATCTCACTTTAAACTTATTCCTGACAACCTGAAGTTAGATAACAGAGTTGTCAGTAACACTATGATTTCCTAAGCAAGTCACTCTTCTATTTCCTGTGTATTTTTTAGACTTCTGTCTTCAAAATTCTACCAACTCCTCTCCCGTGGTCTTTTCACTCATAGCCTTTATTCTTAAGTCCTTCAGATAATGGAAGTGATCAGAAGAGAAATTCAACAAGTTGCAACTAACAAAGCTACTTGTCCACCTTTACCAGTGTCCACATTCTCTGCCTTATTTTCTATTACTACATCTGTCCTCCTATTCATAGCCAACCTTTCCCCTTATGCATGGACTCCCATCTCCCCTTATATGTGCAAAGATATCGCATCTTTTTTCATACATCTTATTTCCTTCTCTTTAAGACCATTTCCATCAGCGTGAAAATAGATATTGTGTGGTATTTCCTCTTTGTTATGATTTGAATCTAAAATGATGCCTAGAGGTTATGTGTTTGAATATTTGGTCCCTAGGTGGCGCTGTCCTGGGAGGCCATGGAACTTTGGGAGGTGGGACCCAACTTTGCTGAAGCACATCTTCAGGGCCTTTGGAAGTTTTATGTGGGCCACAGTTCTGGTAAGCTCTCTTTGCTCTTAATAGTCAAGATGTAATGTTCTGTGACACAGGCCCAGGCCTCTTGCTGTGCCATCAGCTGCTCTGGCGTGCTTCCCTCCATTATTGACTGAAATCCAGTAACTGTGAGCCCCAATAAATCATTCTCCCATAAGTTTGTTGCAGTCAGGTTTTCTTGCCACAGCAATGCATGAACTGACTAGCACAGACTCCTACTAACTTTCCATTTCTTTTCTCCTCTTTACAAAAAAAAAAAAATCTCTTCAAAAATTGTCATTTTTTCTTGATCCCATTTCTTCTTTGTCCATCCCTCTTAAACCGATTCCTATCAAGCTTTTCCATACCAAACTTCATCATAGAAGCTTTTGTCAAGATCCTTCTTCATGCTCACTTTGTTTTCAAGGCTGGAAATAGGGGGGGGAAATGAGACCACAATGATATTTTATCATGATCCTTTTTTTTTCTTTTTGTTACACCCTATGAATTGGGATAATTGTAGCAATACAAAGTGACTGTATTTCTGGAAGACAAAGGTAAAAATTATGTCTATTACTAAGAATTTCTCCCCTATGATGTCTAGAATTTACCTTAAAATACATTACAAACACCAGGCATGATCATATATGTTTTAATTAGATTGCATTACAGTAGATGTGAGATGAGTTGCTCTAGTCAAGAGAATTCATATTTGAGGATAGGTAGATAACATTCCAGATTTGGCTGCTCTGGGTGTTTCAGTGATCTTTATTTTTGTTCATGACTGGGTTTTACTAAATAGCAAAATGGATGTTAAAAATATCTTTTCACTGCTGAAGTTCATGGAAAATTGGGTAGCATCATAGCCTAGGAACTGGACTCTCACTGATGGAAGTTGGAGCTACTCATAATATGAGATTGGTTGAATTATTTCAGAGATATTCATTATCCCAGTAAAAAGTATGTGTAGAAATATAGGAAGTTCTTCACCTTTGTAAGTAGCTTGATAATTGTTCAGATTTTTAAAAATCATGGGAATGCTGAAGGAGTACAGTTATATAATGATTCTGTTGGCTTAAAAAATAGTGTGCTAGTTGCGCATTCAGATGGAGAAGATCTTGCAAATTCCTTCATGTATTTGTTAAGTACATTAGCTTAGTCATTAGCAGGCAAGATGGAGGAAAGGGGATTAAGGATGACTCCTGCTTCAGTCATGATGAATGAATAATAAAGAATGTGAACTGAATGCTTCCTTCTAATATTGGACAAGAAATTGTTCATTGGATTCTGCACCCTATTTGAGATCAACAGCTACCTAAGTTCTTAACCTTTGAGACATCCACCCATGAGGTCATCCTTTTGAGAACACTAAGTCTATTAATTCACTATATGCAAAAGTCCCAGATGTAGAACATATCTCCCTTCCCCCAAAGATTCAAATTCCACTATGAAAATCACACTTGACCTACGTCTGTGCAGTAGCTGCTCTATATTGCCCACCTTCATTTCTCAAAGGTGTACAATCCTCAATAAACCTTACCTATACTCTCTATCCCCATGCATTTGTCAGTTTGTCATGTTGTAGGGGCTTACATGTTGCTGTGATGCTGAAAGCTTTGCCACCAGTATTTCAGATACCAACAGGGCCACTCATGGTGGACAAGTTTCAGCTGAGAGTCCAGACCAAGACAAACTAGGGAGAAGGACCCAGCAGCTCACTCTGGAAATAGCCATTGGAAAACCTATGAATAGCAGAGAAGCACTGTTAAATATAGTGCCAGAAAATGAGCCCCGCAGTCTGGAAGGCATTCAAGAAAGAACTGGGGAAGAGTTGTCACCTCAAAGTAGAGTCGACTTTAATAATGGGGATGGAGTAAAGCCCCCGGGACCTCCTTTGGTTGATGTGGCATGACTCAAAATGAGAATAAACATAGTGGCTGCAAGAATAGGCTCAAACATAAAAAGATTGTGTGCACTGTACAATGTTGGGTATTGCTAATTTCTGCTATATTTAGGGTTGCTATGAGTCATTTAGATCAATTGGTAGAGCACAGCTCTACAGTCTCTGAGGTCCTGGGTTCGATTCCCAGCACCACAAAAATGGGAAAAGGTCATAGCAATCCACTCCCAAGGCAATCCTGAAATAATCAGGCACTGAAAACCCTTATGAGGGTCACTACGAGTCTGGCACGACTTGGTAGCACCTAATAACAACAACATGAGTCAGATATGACTCAAGGGTACCTAACAACCTGACAATACTCTTTCCAATAACTTCTGTGTCAAGTATAAATTCTTTTACACACTGAACACAAAAAACAAGATTTGCTCCTAGCCTCCTGGACCAGCATTTCCCCTGATAACATATGCATATGAAAATCTATTGCTTGTACCAAGCATCTCAGTTGAAATAATATTGTTTTCTTGTACATGTCTCAAAACATTTTAACAAAAGTTTATTGAACAATTGTGTTCCATACAATTATGTTCCTCTATAAGAAATGTGTTACTGTATTATAAGACAAAGGCCAAGAAACAATGGCCTACAGGCCAAATCAGGCCCACTGCCAATTTTTACAAGGAAAAAAAAAGTTTTGGAGCCAAGCCATGCTCAATCAGTGCTCAATCACTCATGCATTGTCTATAGCCGCTTTCACTGTTTCATGGCAGTGGTGAGGAGCTGTAACAGAGATCACATTGCCTACAAAAAAAAAAAAATCTATCTTATTGTTTACAAAGGGCTCTTTTCTGACCCCTGCTGTAAGGAATCTGCCATGATATAAAGGCATTTGCCACAGGGCAGAGGTATATTAATGGGGTTAGAAAGCATGGGAGAAAGGAGACCTGGGTGGCCAAAAAGGTAAAGTGGGGTAAAGAACATGAGACCACGATCATGGACAAAGTGGGTCAGAGGTGTGGGAAAGAGAATTACTGGCAATAAAAGGCCCCTCTGAAGAGAAGAAAATGACTAAAGACCAACAACAGCAACGTTGCAAATAAGCTCTGCCTGTGGATTGGAGTCAGTTGAGACAGTCTGCTTATAAATCATGTGGAAATCCTTGACAGAAAGAGACCTGCGAAGGAACAAGAATGATATTGTATTTTGAGAAAAATGTTTAGTGCAAGAGAAAACTAGAAATGCCTCATTTTTCTTATGCTTGAGAGGAAAAACAGGTTATTGGAAGCACAGGTAAGGGAAGGCAGAGGGCTACAAGTAACCACGGCCTCTTGCTTTCCTGCCAGGTCATGCTGTTGCTTGCCCCGTGGCAATCTCAAAACAAACATTCAGGTTCATGCTGGCCTTTGGTGAACTGATTCCTGTGGGTATCATCTGGGGAAATGCTTGTGTTTGAGTGGAGGGAGGTAGCATGAAGAAGGCATAGCTGTCTCGACTAGAGGTGAGCAGTACCAAGCAGGTTTTGATATGAGAAGAAACATACTCCTTTCAGATAGCAGCTGTCACGGGCTAGGGCACAGGGAGGGAGAGCCACTGACTCAGTAAGTGCCGACCTCCATCCCACTAGGCTTTATACACAACCATACACTAGTCCAACTTCCACCTGCCTTTCTCTGCTTAGGCCAAGGGCAAGGAAAGCTGGAAGTGCCAGATAATACCAACCCCATCCCCACTCCACCCTCACAGCTCTGCACAAATTACTAACAGGAATGGGCAAATAAATGCCCTGATTCCCTTATGCCTTACGTGGGGTGCCTGTGAGGGAGGTGCCTCCCATTGTCTCCCAGAGATCCTGTCAGCCATGGTGACAAGTGGCTTAAGAACATGCCCTTTCCTGTCTCACCTCATTACTCCCCTATCAGCTCTGAGATCATCTCAGGCATTGTCTATAGGTCTTCTGCCCTGGGAATCCAAATTCAGGCTGTTCTTTACTTGGCAATGAGAGGTAGCATAAGATAGAGCACTTACCTGAGGCTGTATCTAAATCCTACTTAAGGAAAAATACTGAGGTTTTATAGAGAAAAACAAGTTCAAGTGTCTTGAGCAAGATAAATCCCTAAGGATGAGAAGTTATCAAAAATCACAGATAGTTAGAAAAATTAAGGGCATTTGGGATGCTGTGTTGAACCCTATTGGGCTAGTGGTTCAGGGTAAAGACCATAAATGATAGAAGGTAGTTCAATGAAGTCCTACCATTACTTGTCTGTGACCTAGCATCTGAACAACTAATAAGGATCAGAAAAGAGTAGGAATCCATTCCATGTGAATTTAATTCAAATGACTTTTATAAAACCCCAATAGTATATCTTTTACTGTGTCAGGAACTTGGGTAAACATAGTTGGGTACAATTCCGGGTAACAAAACTTCCTACCCTCAAGTGACATGGCAATATATCAGGCTTTAAAGTTTTCAAAGTCCATTTGTAAGCATCAGCATGGTTTTTCATTAGTCATCCCTGAGGAAGCCAGAGTGTGTGTTATTAGTGACATTCCAAAAAGAGAAAAACTGTGAGGTCAAAAATGGTTGTTATCCACAGAAATTGACATTGTGGAGGGTAGGGAAAGAACCTAGGACTTCTGAGAACTGGTCAAGTTCTTGATTTTGCTTTTAATTTTGTTTTCTTTCCCCACTTTGTGCCTTTGCAATTATAGTTGTTGTTTCTGTTGTTGTTAGGTGCCATCGACTCATAGCAACCCCCATAGAGTTTTCAGTGGCTTCATAGAGTTTCAGTTTCAGGATTGCTTAGGGAGTGGATTGTTTACATCCTTCTCCCAATTATAGTAGTCCTTTCTTATCCATGGTTTTGCTCTCTCTAGTTTCAGTTATGTGTGCTCAACCACAGTCTGAAAATATTAAGTGGAAAATTCAAGAAATAAATAATTCATAAGTTTTAAGTTGTATGCCATTCTGATGAAATCTTTCATTGTCACATACTGTCCATCTGTGTAGCATATCCGCCTTGTATATACTACCTGCCTGACATCATCATGGTTCAATGATAGAGGATCACCTAATGCCAGTGATCTTTCTTTGAATGCATTGTCAGAAGGTCAGTAGTAGCCTGAACTGCACCACAGTGTCTACCTCAATCACCTAACTTTATGTCATTGTGTTGGCATTATATCATCTTATAACCATCAGAAGTATAATATAATACTTCTTATCACCATCAGAAGTATAATATAATGAGTACAACATATTTTGAGAGAGAAAAAGAATATATAAGCTTTAAAATATCCTTCCAAATATTCTTTCATTGAACCCTTTAACTCTGATATGTTGTGATTTCTTAATGTAATTTAAAACACTTTCTTCTGTTATGATTCTCTTTCTGTCTGTGGGTTATTGTGGTAAGCAGAACAATGACCCTGTAAAGATGATCTCATCTTAATGCTTGAAACCTGTGGACATGTTACCCTAATGTGATAAAAGGGACTGTGCAGATGTGATTAAATTATCTTAAAATGAGGAGCTTATCCTGGATTGCCAAGGCATACATGATATAATCATTAGGGGGGTCAAGAAGGAAGAGGGACACAAAGGACACAGAGAAGACAAGGAAAAGATGTGGTGAGGAATGGCAGGGGAGAGATACAGCCATGAGAAGACCCTAGAAGACCCTAGAAAAAGGAAAAGACCCTAGAAGAAGGAAAAGACTAGCCATGCACACTTTCTCAGGGCTTCCAGGAAAAACACAGCCTTGATTTAGCCCAGGGAAACCTAGTTTGGACTTCTGATGTCAAAAATGGTAAGATAACAAATTCATGTTCTTTTAAGCTCTAGGTTTGTGGTAATTTGTTACAGCTGCAGTAGAAAATTGTGGCTATATAGAACTATCTCAGACTAGGTATGTAGTCTGGCAAAATGATTATGCTTGAAGATCTTTCTCACACTCACACACATGCATAGAGTATGGATTTTTGTTATACCTATGTAGTCCCACCCAGACCAAATAACAACGTGCTCTTTTAAGGAGCAGGACAGCATGTATACTGTATCTTATAATGCCATGACTGTAAGCATGTATTTAAACGTATATGTGCATAATATATATTTATAGAAAGAGAAATGTTTGAGTAAAAGTTCGCCAAATTGTTAATAGTATCGGCTCTCTAGTGAAAAATTAAGAGATTCCATTTGTCACTTCTCACTTTTATATATTGTTTGAATAATTCCAATGAGCTTGAATATGGTATATACATATTTCTCAGACTCTAAACATTTGAATACTTTGCTGTATGGAAGTAGCATAGTATTAGTAATTAATTTTAGAGGCTTGAGGAGAGACAGGGGCTGGGGTCTAGCTCAGTTGGTAGGGTGCTGCTCGGCACTCTCTGAGACCTTGGGTTCAATTCCCAGCACCACAAACATAGGAGCAGGATGTGGCAGCCCACTGCCGAAGCAATTCTGAAAGAATTAGCCTCAAAAACCCTATGAAGAGCAGAGGAGCACTGACATAATGCCAGGCATGGCACAGTGTTGGGGAGTGTCTCGTTCTGTTGTGCATAGGAACACTATGAGTTGGACCTGATTCGATGGTACCTATCAACAACAATGAGGAGAGCCAGATGGGTAGGAATAGGTGGAGCACAGGGTACTTTCAGGGTAATAAAATGTTCTGTATAATATTGTAATGGTAATATGATGTCATTATGGGCTTGTTAAAACTCATACAAGGTACAGCACAAAGAATGAACCTTAATGTTAACAATGGACTTTAAGTAATAATCATGTATCAATTTTGACTCATAGTTTATAATAAATGTACCACATTAGTGCAAGAAGTTAATTACAGAAGAAACTCAGAAAGGGTATTTAGGGGCTATAGGAGAGAATGCTGGTCTACTTTTATGTAAACCTAACACTGCTCAAAAATAGTTTATTAACTTAAAAAAGTTGTCCTTAGTTAATTTGTATGAAGGATCATTATAAATTATAAAATCTTTTGCCAATTTTAGTATTATCATCATCATTATTATTATCATTACTTATGGTCAGGAAACTTGTGAGCAGCCATAGTTAGCATAAAATACTGGAATTTGGGCATTTTTCTTAAGAAGTTTTTATTTAATGCTGTTCCAATCATTATAGTCTAATAATTATAGTTTTTTGGTGGGTAAATGTTCAGTCTGTGTTATTCTTGGTTTTAAAGGTCTAATGTTATGAAAGGTCTGCGGCCATAGGACTATGGCATCCTATCCCATCAGATCTCAGAAGTTAGGCAGAATTGGGTCTGGTTAGTACTTGGATGGGAGACCACCTGGGAACACCAGGTGCTGTAGACTTGGAAGAAGGACCTGGCAATCCACTACCCAACCCCCCCCCAAAAAAAAAAACAATCAGCCACTAAAAACTCTATGAATAGCAGAGAAGCAGTATAATACTGTTTCACCTGTTGTACATAGGGTCACTATGAGTCAGATATCGACTTAACCATACCTAACAACAATGCTATGGAAAATTCTGGCAACAAATGCTAGGGAAAGTACCATCAGTGCTGGAAAGATGTAGATTCCGAAAAAGCATAGAAAAAACACTGATGAAACTTTTTCTTTTTATAACTTGAAAAGTAGGGTATGTTTCTAGTGAACTTGTATTCTACCATAAGAAGCAGGGACCAGAATGAAAATAGTATGCTGCTCTTGGGTTCATGTGGCCCAAGTCAGGTGAGAGAGATGCAGAGCTGATAGAGCAAAGGCAGAAAGTGGACTTGAGAATCACAATCTAAGGAGTGACGGGTGTTTTTTTTTGTTGTTGTTGTTGTTGCTGTTTTTTTTTTTTTTTTTTTTTGGTATATGACACTGACCAGAAGCAAACAGGTAAGAAGTTTTCTAATTTGAGGAATGGATTTCCAAATATATGCCACAGCCAGGTTAGGGATGCCTTTCACTGTTGGAGTTTTAAATTAACCCTGATTCTACCTCTCCTCGCCCCCATCTTCATTCTTCCATGAGTAAGAGGCAGCTTCAAGGTTTACATATCTCCTAAAGGGGGCATTTTTCACAATCCTCACCTAGATATGGCCAAGGGGAAAAGGTGAGAAGCAGGAACCTCCTTGTGGGTGGAAGAAGCAGGCATGGAGAAGGATAGAGTTTCTCCCAGAGAGCCAACTCGTGGCCTAACCCAGGAGCGCAGGTCCATCTCCCTCATGGTGAGCCTCAGCCCTGCCTGCCTGCCTCAGGGATTTCAGATCACTGTGGGCCAGTGACCATGGTGGGTTCACCATTCCTTTCTTCAAATTGTTGTTGTTGTCGTCGTTAGGTGCCGCCGAGTCAGTATCCGACTCATAGTGACCCTACTTACAACAGGGGAAACATTATTGTCAGTGCTTCTCTGCTGTTCATAGGGTTTTCAGTGGCAGATTGATTTTGGGGAGTGGGTTGCTGGGTCCATCTCCCAAGCCTACAGCACCTGGTGTTCCCAGGCGGTCTCCCATCCAAGTACTAACCAGGCCCAACCCTGCTTAGTTTCTGAGATCTGATGGGATTGGACACCACAGGCCTATGGCTGCAGGCTTTCTTCAAATACCAAAGTAATAAACAACTCCAAGTGTTCTTGTTTAAGACAACAGAAAAGTCTCTTCTCCTTGTATATCTCAGCAGAGAATCTGCACCCATCATGGTCAGACAAAAGTCTAGGTTCATGAATGAAGACTCTACTACCTGGGATGCTGCCATCTCCTTACCCAGGCCAGTGCTTGCCATGGGAGGCAAATGAAACATCAAGAGTTTCCACGCCGGGCGTGGTGGCGCACGCCTGTAATCCCAGCGGCTCTGGAGGCGGAGGCGGGAGGATCGCAAGTTCGAGACCAGAGGCAGTCTGTGTAATTTAGCCAGACCCTGTCTCAAAAAGTAAAAAAAAAAATGGGCTGAGGTGCAGCTCGGTGGTCCAGCACTTGCAAAGCATGCAGGCGCAAGGCCCTGGGTTCAACCCCCAGTACCGCAAAAAAAAAAAAAAAAGAGTTTCCAACAGGCTTTTAGGTGTAAAAGTCACTTCTGCTCATGTCATTGTGTCTCAGTCTCAGGAGCAGATCCCTGAAAAGACAAAGGGCACAGACATCACTGTGAGCACATCTGTGTTTGGAATGAGCTCATAAACTCAACGTCTATAGAGATTTCTGATTTTGCGCCCTCCTATCTCTGTCTTTCATCTTGTGTCTTATTAACCTCTCTATATGTGAAACTTTGGGGGTTTTCCTGAACTTATTCTCCCAAAGCATGAAGACCCAATGTTACATTTGCAGCTCATGGAAGTTATTCCATAGAAATAAGTCAGTAGTGGTTGGGGTTCGCCGTTGTTTCTGTGCAACAGTGTGACTCAGTTTTTTCATGTTCAGTTGCTGGTAGCT
The DNA here is from genome assembly GCA_007922755.1 of Pedetes capensis. Taxonomy (NCBI): domain Eukaryota; kingdom Metazoa; phylum Chordata; class Mammalia; order Rodentia; family Pedetidae; genus Pedetes; species Pedetes capensis. Next base: position 110,526 of record VMDO01003981.1, on the reverse strand, counting down.
TTTCAACCTCACCCTGCTGACTTCCCTTTGTACCCAGGTTCAGAGCAAGCTGATGAGAAAGCTGAGGTTCTCGCTCCTTTGGCACTGCCAGGAGGTTCAAATACAAGACCTGCCCACATTGCTGGAACCCTCACCCCAGCCCATATTCTGGCTCCCACAAAGTCTCTTTTTCCTGCTCTCTCAAATTCTGAGGTCTTGGAAGATTTTTAAACGTTCTCAGATTTACCCTGCAGGCCATAGGAAGTTGTTGCAGGGTTCTAAGTAGTGAGTAGCTTGATGAAAATGTCAGGTTGGGAGAAATTTCTTTGGCTGTAGAATGGTTGTGGGATTGAAGTAGGAACAACTGGCCACAGCGACTGCAGTTACCTGTAGTTGTCACCTAGGAACAGGTGATTCTTGGCTTCATTGAGGAGAGTGCAATGGAAATAGGAGAAGGCAGAAGGATTCAAAACACTTTCAAGAGGTAGAAGTAACAGAGCTTGGAAACTGATTAGGGTCCTGGGGTAGGGAAGAAGGAGAAACCAAAGGGGCATGAATAAGTTGTAGGGGTTGAACAATTGGGCAGGCTGTGGTGCCATTCAATGTGACAGATAAAACCCAGGGGGAGCTGACTCCATTGAATAGATTTTATAGGAGCAGGGAAAGATCAAAGAAACCTTTTAATTCTGATTATGTGACATCCCACAAACTGCTTATGAACAGCAAAGAGGGAGGAAGAGTAAAGAAGACAGAAAATGCACCCCACTGAGTTTGTTCTTCATAAATTCTTTCCCAAAGCCCCATCGATTAAGGTTCACCTGCATTTCATCGATCCTTTGTCTCCAGAAGAATCTGGGAAAGTGAGCATTTTGAAAATAGTGTCACCCTGAACAAAACAAGGGTCCTGTTAGTTAAGAATATTGGGGAGACAACTAGCATCCTCCGCCAGAAATTGCCAACAAAGGATTCAAAAAGGAGACCAGTACTTTGACTATATAAGTAAAGCTCAGAGAGAGAGCTGGACTGCAAATAAGGGTCCAAGATGTTAGTATGTAATGATAATTTAGCCCAATGTAGTGGACACAGCCACTCAGGGAGGCTAAGGGACGAATATAAGCACAGTAGAGATGGGGAGGAAGTTGATCATTGTTTAATTGAGTGATTATCTGGAAAAGGAGCAAAGGAAGTCTGGGGTGATTCTCAAGTCTCTGCTTGTTCAGCTGTATGCACAGCAATGCTATGGTAATAAATGGAATCTGAGTGGGAGGAGGCTTGCAAGAGAAAGAGACCATAAGGACTCTGAAAAGGTCAACACTGAATTACTGGTGAGAAACCTGGGGATGATTCCCAGGAGGGAATTCAAAATGAGCATTTGTACAGCAGGGGCAAAGTTGGGGCCAGGTCTAGTTAACAGGGGAGACATCTGTGGGTGCATCCAAGACCCTTCAAAGACAAGCAATGAATGAATAGACAGAGAGACCAAAGACAGAACTTGGAATTACATTAAAGCTTCAGAGCGAGGCATTTCTGACCTGTTAATTTTCTTAATGGTTCTACAATAATACTCATTTCCCTAGCTAAACTGCAATCCTTTTGGAGGAAAAATAAAGCAAAAATACACAAAACAACCTGGTTTGCCTCAGAGCACCTAATAGAATGTCAGACGCTGTAATAGGTGCTAACATCATGTCAGGAAGCAAAATACAGACATAGAAATGATTTGATGAATCCATTGAGGACAGAACTTAGAAAAACATTAAGCAAATGAAATAAAATAGAGAATTAGAATTAAAAATTCATAACATTTGGGATCTCTCCAAACTTATTCACATTTTTATTTTTTGAGACAGTTTCACTATGTAGTCCAGGCTGGTTTCAAACATGATTCTCCTGCCTCAGCCTCTCTTGGAATGGGATTACAGCTGAGCCCCACCATATCTGGTGTTATTTACTTTTGATGTGACTGAGAAGCTTGGTATGGGTGAAGAGTGGAATTTCGTGCCAACTAAGATGTGGAAACTCTTACTGTCACATGGGTTGCAATACCTTAAGTTTTTAATAAACTGTGTGTGGTCCTGCTTCTAAAATGTCTTTGGTTTGAATATGATTTGTCCCCACCATGTGGTGGCTCCAGTCTTCAATGCAATGGTGTTGGAAGCTGGAGTCTGGTGGGAGGGGTTTGGATGGGGAAAACAGAGCCATCAGGAGTGTTTTAAAACTACTCCCAGTGAGTTCCTGCTCTGAAAGGAACTTAGGTACTTCTGGAGAGGATTGTTATGATGTAAGGCCACACCTTATGTCCTATGTCTTCCACTCTTGCCCACTTGCCCTTCTGCTTTTTGAAGACTTCACTAGAGGCCAAGAAGATGCTAGTGCCATGCTCTTGGACTGCCAGAACCACCAGCTAAAATGAACCTCTTTTCTTTGCTGGTTAGCCAGTCTCAGGCATTCTCTTATACCAATGGAAAACAGATTAACATAGCACTATTAGTAAGAATTCCTTGGAAATCTATCATTTTATTTGGCAAGCCTCCATCCTCAGTCTGTTGCACCTTGCATTCAGTATTCTGAGTCCTCTCTGCATATAATTGTTGGTCTCTAAGCAGGAAACACCTCCTCCTCTTGTAGGACATCCTAAAATTCCCCAGATTCCTCTGCAGATTCAACCACCACCTGAGCTTCATTTCTTTCAAACGTGCTATCAGAGACATAAAATATTTGTCAGCCCTATTCCTGGGGGTCAGGGGTCATTTTTTTCTTATATAAGAGGTCAAGCAAGCAAAGAAGAACATATTTGTTCCTCTTGAAACTAAAGACCAAAGGGTCAGAGAAAATGCTTTTGCAGCTTCCTTTAGCCATTCTATTTTGTTATAAGTAAGTTGTTTTAAGCCTGCCTCTGCTCCATCCAAATCCTTGTTTAGATATTGGAGTCATATCTGCCTGATCCAGCTACTCTCAGCCTGCATTAACTTTCACTTCAACTCATGTCTTGAGGCTGGGAAATGAGTGGCTTGGAGTCAGGTCATTTTGACAGAGAGCTTTAAAGCAGCTCAGCCTGGCAGAGTTGGAAGTGTGGTGTGAGGACGCCAGTGTCGGCCATGCTGCCTAATTGGGTTCTTGCTCTTCATAAGCCTCCAAATAGCTGTTTGAGTCCCAGAGTTGGTGATGATTTTTTTTTTCAATCTGGCTAATATGATTTTCCAAGTCACCAAAGCCAGAGGGGCCTGAGAAAGAAAGCCTTTTTAAAAAAAAAAAAAAAAAAAAAAAAAAAAAAAAAAAAAAGCAAGTTCTATGAGACTTTTGACATTTGAATTTAGGGAAACTGACCCAATTACATTATGAAATGATTGTCAATAAGGAGGGATCTCCGTGGAAAAGGTAGCCTTGAAGCCTGAGGAGCATGAAATAGGAATTTGGGTTTTTGTATAGATATTTTCTTTGAAAAATCCAGAGGCTGGGACTTTGCTCCAAAGAATTTTAAAAAATATCAGAGTTAAAGGCAGCAACAAATTCTCCAAAGAATCTGAAAATATTGTTTGTTTTCCATCCATCATACTACAGATTCATTTTTTATACATAAGCCTAGGTGGTAGCCAGCATTGCCAGATGAGTAGGATTCAGTGAAATTTCCTTTATAGCCCCAGTGGAGTTTTCTACCTATTAGTTAGCTATTAGTTAGTCTAACCACAGTGAAGGTGTTAAAATATTGTTTTAATCAAGAATATTATATTTCATGGAAATTTGTATTAATCTCAGTTTCCAGCAAATAGGTCCATATTTAACACTGTAGTGTACCATGTTAGATATAGATAGCAGATACAATAGGAAATTATTCTTCAAGTCATGGCAGCAAGGAAGGAATAATCCTAAATAATTAGTCAAAGTACTCCAAAAGTATTTCCAATAGGCTTTGAGATTTTAATATGAATGTGTCTGATCTGAGCCTGAAGGAGCCTGCGGGAGGCACTGAGGTGAGGGGGACATGCCTTCTGACAGGACAGTGGCTGCCTCCTCCCCTACAAAGGACTGCGGGGGAGGTGGGGCAGTGCCACCCAGTGCATTTCTCTAAAGTATTCTGATTTTCCAAAGGAAGCTGGAAATCTAGATTATATGTGACATCTTCCAATATAAGAATGTAGTGGCACCTCATTTAAAAAATTTGAAGATGTTTGGTGAGTGAATTTCTGACACCTTGTTTACAGGATTGAGGATAAGGTCACATAAATTCATAAGTCTATGCATAAAAACCTCTCCTTTGGCACTAAAACATATCTCTTATTGAAACCACAGGATCACAAGATTGAATAAAACTTCCTACTGACTGTTTCCAGGAAAGTAGCTCATAAAGTAAAGGTGAAGAAAAGTAGTATCCAAACATTACCTGGGAAGTAGTTAAAAGGCAAATCAGTGGAATACTATTCATCTGTAAAAAAGGATACAACCCTGCCATGTGTGACAACATGGATGAACATGGAAGACATTATGCTAAGTGAAATAAAACAGTCACGGAAGGGCAGATACTACATAGCTTCGCTGGTACGTGGAATCTAAAAAGCAATGATGTCATAGAAAGAGAAAAACAGGGGTCACTAGAGGCTGAGGAAGACAGTAGGTAGAGAAGAATGGGCAGGAGATAGCTAGTGTGCACCATGTCACAGTTGGATAGGAACAATAAGTTCTATTTTACAGAAGAATGAATATAGTGAACAATAATGTATTGCACATTTCAAAATAGTTAGAAAAGAGGATTTTGAATGCTCTTACACTAAGGAAATGATGAAGGTTTGAAATGAGGGTATTCTGACTTCCCAGATTTGGTCATTATACAATGTATACATGTATCAAAACATTATGCTATACCCCATAAATTTGTACAAATATTGTGTGTCAATTAAAAATACAATAAATATTTGGGAGAATGGCCATGAGTTCTTACTTAGCATGTGTTATCAATCAGTCAGGGCTGGGATGTAGCTCAGTTGGTAGAGCGCTGTGCTGCAGTCTCTGAGGTCCCGAGTTCAATTCCCAGCACTGCAAAAATAGGAGAAGGACGTGGCAACCCACTCCCAAGGCAATCCCGAAACAGTCAGCCATTGAAAGCCCTATGAGGGTCGCTATGAGTCGGATACCGACTCCATGGCACCTAACAACAACAACATCAATCAGTCAATAAATAAATACTTTTGAAAAATATAAATCATCAGGTCTTACTCAACATCTACTAACTCAAACAATCTAGAAGTGGGGCCCAGAAACCTGTATTTAACAAGTTCTCCAGTGATCTCATGCAGGTGAAGGTTGATATCCTTTGTTTAAGTTTATTTTATGTTTTGCTGTAAAATGACAGTGGAGGCGTTTCCCAAATACTTTAAGAAGAGCAAGCATATGTTCATATTTCATCGGGAATACCATAGAGAAAGTGCAAGCCTGAGCTTCCATAGGTGAAGTGAAGATGGGGAGCATTACCTCCTGGTTCGTTCAGCTGCTTCTTGTCTCCTCCCTCTTAGGCTCCAATCCCACCTTAGATCCAACTAGCCTGGTTGGAAGTTGCCTAAACATTTGTCAAAATTTCTTCATGTTTCCTTTTCTAGAAAGTATAGATAGTACCCCAAAAAGTATATATACATTTTAAGAAAGGAAAAACCTGTATTAAAATTGTAATAATATATGTTGTTGTTGCTGTTGTTGTTGTTGTTAGGTGCCATGGAGTCAACGTCCCACTCATAGTGACCCTATGTGCAACAGGTGAAACATTATTGGCGAGCTTCTCTGTTATTCATGAGGTTTTCAATGGCTGATTATTTTCGGGGAGTGAGTTGCTGGGTCTTTCTCCCAAGTCTACAGCACCTGGTGTTCCCAGGCGGTCTCCCATCCAAGTACTAACCAGGCCCAACCCTGCTTAGCTTCTGAGATCTGACCAGATAACGAGAAAACACCACAATGGTACGGCTGCAGGCATCATAATATATACTGATAACAAAAGATGAGTATAAGTCCTGTTTGACTTTTGCAGTTACAAGAAGTGCTCAAAGTTGTTGCCCTAGCAGAAGCAGCAGAATTTGTTGCTATGAGAGGCCTCATGGATCTTCCCTTGTGCACATCACACACAGTACCACATTTCAAATTTATCACAAATGCAAGCCATTGTTAGGCGTGGAGGTTCTGTTACATATTCACACCTCCATTGTTGTTGTATTTCCACAACATTTTCCAGTGTCAAACACCACTGCAAAATGGTTTTGCACTCCTGCAACCACAACCATACTTCTGCCACTTTCTTTCATTGTCCTGCCTGTCTCATGATGGCACCAGCATTCATCTGATTAAAGCCAACTTTTGAGCGAACGTCATCCTACTCATGGCTACTGTAATTCCATTCAACTTTGAAAAATAATACATAGAAGACATCTCTTAAAATATGTATATAATTTTTGGTACCACTGTAATTGAAACATAAAAATGAAATCTCTTAGCCCAGAGGGGATGTTTGCTGAGAACAAGATCTGATGGTTTATCAATGAAACAAAAATTTGGTCAAAGATTTAGAGGATGGTACAAAAGAGGGTCCAATAAAAATATAACTTGAAAACTCATCAAGAAATGAACACCAGCCTCTCTTCACAGCAAAGCACTGGAAATTCTAATACCTCAAATACACCAAAGAGCCAGATGGATTTCAATGCTCTCATCTCAACTTCTCCAGGGCTTCTCTGCTAGATTCATAGACATGTCCTCATTTGTAAATTCTGCTGCTACACAGTGGAAGGTGCTGACATTTTGCACTTCTTCCTCTTCCTCTTCCTCTTTATATGTCTCTCATTCAAGGAAACCCTCATGATTGGTCTTTCAAGTTAATTTTTTGTTGGAAACCAAGCTTGTTGGGGAAGTACATCCAAGTGACAGTCAACTCATTGCTTCAAGACATGGCTCATGACCTGTTCTGTTTATAATCTGAAATGTATGCTATCTTTTGGGTATGCCAGTCTGCAATCAATATTTCTGGAATAAGTGAATCAACATAAGACTCTCAGTTGAATAATCCTTCTGTGGGCTAGTTAGTGCTGTCATCTTTAAGGATAATCACAGATGGGGGAGGGTAAACTAATGTTATCCCCAGCCTTGGCCTCGTTTCCTTATTGATTAAGTCTTATTTGAATTCATAACTGGTGACTTTTTGAAGGAAATGAATCCCTATTTTGGAAGTGGGGAACAGGGAGGAAGATAAGAGCCAGTAGTTTTTCTCCAGGTGAGATAAGTTACCTTTAACCTCTGGTGCCAACTCCAGTTTGTCTGCCTGAAGCAACCCCTAGAAAATCAGTCTTGGGCAGAGCACATCAGAATCACTGAAGACACTGAACAAAGCTAGGGTGAAGCTCAAGAAACTTTATTTTTCTTAAATCTCCTTAAAAGATTCTTATGCCCAGTCAGAAGTAAGAATTCTGGCTTTGGAGGAAGGAGAGCTGAAATCAATTAGTGATGTCTACCTTGGGTGCCCAAGGCAAAGGAGAGGTGCAGGTCCTGCATAGTTTCTGACTTTGCTTTATAGCCTTCTCACTTTCCTCTAAGACTCAACCTTTTAAGCATTCATTACTGCTAATCTATCAAAAAGGATCAAGACAGACAGAGAAAAAACAGATAAAAGTATGTCAACAGGGAAGAAAAGGCCACAGAAACCAAGGTTCCCTGATCTTTGTATTTCTTAAGAATTTATGCTTCTCTAAAGTTAAGCAACCAAACCACCAAAAGTTATATCATATGTCAAAGGGTTCCACTTTCTATTCTAAAGAATCAGTCAAAATTAGTTAACCTAACTGTTGGGAATAAAATATCTTAAAGTGAATTTAATGTCAAAATTGGATGACCTACAATCAAAGAGGAGCTTGTCAGAGGAAAATCTAGTATCAATAAAGATTCCTGCATGTAAACTCATATACTGTTTAGAGAATGAGAGACACATTTCAGACAGATGTTATACAGATCCAGAAAGGTATTACTATAGCTTATAGCCTAAAACAATCAAGTCTAATGGAGTGTTGAAGGCATCTAGGATAACCCCTTGAACTTAAAAATAAGGAAATCAAGACCCAATTTGGATGAATAAATATTCCAATGCACTTCTGAATTTTTCCCTCTGTAATTCTCTCTTTACTTCCTCCATATACTTACAGAGACCTTGAGTCTACTCTACTTTCTGGATACCCATCAATTCTCTCATGTGCATTTCTTTCCCTAGCCATTTATATTCCATGGTCCTCCATTCCAGTCATACTCTTGCCAATATCCTCAGCTTCCATTGGCCATGAGACTGCCTGGTTCTTGAACTCCCTTTCAAAACCTCAACTGAAAATCTTTTTAACTGTCAGCATTCCTTGAACTGGGCTGCCATGTCTAGCCAGATAAAATAGTACAACCATGCAGTATAAACATGTTTACTTCTCTCCTTGCTGCCCTCTGGCCTCTGTGCCACTAGTCCATGAAATTTTTTCTTACTAAAGTCACCAGTGACATTCTTGCTGCAAAAACAGAAGTACTTTTTAGGTTTTGTTTTACCTGATTTTTAGCTGTATTTGCCTTAATAATCACATCTTTGTTACTGAAACATTTTTTCCTTTGGCTCCTGTGTGTTTTTCTCCCTATTTTTCTGGACTACTGCTTCTCAGTCTCTTTTATGCTCTTACTAGCTCACTTTTTCTCTCTCTCTCTCATCTCTCTATCTCCCCCTCTCCTTCCCTCCCTCCCTCCCTCACCTTCTCTTCCTCTCTCCATCTTTTTCTCCTTGGCCTAAATGGTGGGCTTTGGGTTTCCATCCTAGATCCTCTTCTCTCACTTTGTCTACTCTTCCACACTTTGTGGATTAGGGACCCAGCAACCCATTCCCAAAAAGCAACCTGCCATTGAAAACCCTATGAATATCAGGGAAGCACTGACAATAGTGTTTTGTCTGTTGTACCTGTTGTATATAGGGTCACTATGAGTCGGACACCAACTTGATGGTACCTAACAACAACAACAACTTATCAACTGGTGATATGATAATGATATCAACCAACCCCCGTGTGGCTGTCAACTTGTCATACTGTGGGGACTTTATGTTGCTATAATGCTGAAAGCTATGAAACCCATATTACAGATACCAGCAGGGCCACTAGTGGTAGATAGGTTTCAGCTGAGCTTCCAGACCAAGACAGACTAGGGAGAAGAAACCAGCAGCCCACTCCCAAAACAATTAGCCATTGAAAACCCTATGAGTAGCAGAAAAGCACTGTCAAATAGTGTGCTGGAAAGTGAGCTCCCCACGCTGGAAGGCATTCAAGAAATGACTGGGGAAGAGTTGCCTCCTCAAAGTAGAGATGAGTTTAAGGATGGGAATGGAGTAAAGCCCCTAGAATCTCCTTTTGCTGAGCTGGCACAATTCAAAATGAGAAGAAACATAGTGACTGAGACAGTGGGCTCAAACTTAAAAAAATTGTGTGCATGGCACAGTGTTGGGTAGTGTTCATTTCTGCTGTACTTCAGGTCGCTATGAGTCAGATCCAACTAGACAGCATGCAACAGCAACATATCAACTGGAGGTGATTTTATCCTGCAGGGAAGATTTGGTGATGTCTGGAGACGTGTTTCATTGTGAAGACTTGGGACATACGGTAGGTTCAGAAGCCATACCTACCATCACACCATGCAGTGCACAGGGTGGTCCCCACAGCAGTGCACAGGACAGTCCCCATAGCACAGCATTATCTAGCCCAAAATGTAATCATGCCAAGGCTGAGAAACTCTAGTGTGGTGATGATGCAGGCCTGATCTGTTTCTCTACTGAGGACTCCTGAGAGTCACAGTTACATTCTTCCTGTCACTGGGCCACCCCACTTGATACCCTCAGGCACTTCAAACTCAGAATGTCTTATCTTCCCCTGAAATCCTTGCCCTTCCCCATCACCCGCCTCCTTGGTCACAACAGAATGCAGAGTGCCATCTTTCCTTCACTCTCTCCACCACCATTGAAATGTTCTCATTAGTAGTATTCTGACAATTTACCTCTTAAGTACCTCTTGAATACATCAGCGGTTCTCCTTTGTTCTTCTTACTTCTCCAAGCTTCTTGCTATTCATGCTCCTTGCCCCTCTGGAACAAAGAGGTCAGGAATGCTCTGTATTTGAGATGTACCAAATACAGTGCAGCTGGAATGTGCTTTGCTCACACTGGATGCAGAACCCTCAAATACTCTGCTGTTTTTGTCTGCAAGTGTTTGAATTTGCCCATGGTCCTGCCCACTCCCCCACTTCCCCAGATGAGCTCATTCATTTCTCAGTGTGGATGTCAAGGAGGCTTTCTGTAAGACTTAAGGCCCGAGCACCCCTTGTCTGCTCTCCCATGGAACCTCATCCTTCCCTAAAAGTTCTATGACACTCTTTGAATAACTTGTCCACTCTGTGGGTATTTTTTTTAACTACTGGGGGTGGGGGGAGTTGAACCCAGGGCTTCATGCTTGCATGCTCTGCAAGTGCTGTACCACTGAGCTGCACCCCCATGCACCCCCAGCCCTTTTTTTGTTTTTGTTTTTCACTTTTTGAGACAGGGTCTTGTTAAGATATGCAGACTGCTTCTGGTCTCAAACTTGCTCTCCTTCTGCCTCTGCCTCCCTAGTCCTGGAATTACAAGCATGTGCCACCATGCCCGGATGGTAATTTCTATTTTATCTTTTATTATTGATGCCTATCACAGTCTCTATCCACAGACATATCACCCTGTTGTCTGATCTCATCAGATCTCAAAAGCTAAGAGGATGGGGCCTGGTTAGTCCTTGGATGGGAGACTGCCTGGGAATAGTAGGTGCTTTAGACTTGGGAGATGGGCCTGGTAGCCTACTCCCAAAACAACTAGTCATTGAAAACTCTATAAATAGCAGAGAAGCACTATCATATATAGTGCCAGACATGGCACAGTGTCAGGTAGTGTTTTGTTCTGTTGTACATAGGGTCGCTATGAGTCAAACATGACTTGACAGCACCTAATAACAACATCACATTCCTTGTGCATTGTGGGCATTTGATAAATTCTAGGTAAATGAGTAAATGAATAATCCTTTGTTCAACTGGTTGGTAGAAAATTTAAGTTTTTCTGAATTCTCTATCTTAAATAGATTTTAATAAAATAGATTTTAATAAAAACCTGACTACCTTGAAAATGTTTACATTAGCTGGTAAATAAAAAAAAAAAGAAAATGTTTCAGTGGAAAGCAATTGAAGACAAAGCAAATTAGAAATTTTGTCACATTTTATTTGGTTATGTATGGGTATACAATACGCAAAGATTTTGTGAATAATGGAGTTTATATATGAAATTGGATATTTACTTTCAAACCTTTAGTAGCAGTTTTTTCCAAAATCGATGTACAGCACATGCATGCTAACCGAACTGACACAAAATGTTGAATAATAAAGTAGAAAAGTTAACAATACACTTTCTTCTGATCTTATAGCTCAAATAAGTCACACAAACTGTTTACCAGCACCTGAATTTGATCCTTGTTTCTTAAATGTTCAGCATTGCTTCCACTTAGCTTTCCAAACAGGATCATTCTAAAGCTGTCCCAGTGAGCATTCTTTGCAACTGTGCTTAAGGGCAATATTTGCACACCAGTGCTAAGTCTAGGTAACAGCTACAGATGAAAGATGAAGTCTAAAGAAAGATAAAAATGACAAGTTGATGTGAATCCTCAACACTGCGACCATATTCTTTGAATTTTAAATATTGTAACATCCTTACCACACGAGAGGAGAGATTAGCAAGGAGCTTCAACATCCTACCATACTGGCTTATACTGCAAAAAACAAATCTACTGCCAGGATGTGGACAGCGGGGAGGCAGGGTATGTTATTCCCTAGGATTGGGTACCTCTATGGATTCAATCTTAGTTTTGTCATCTTGAGGACATGTGAATATTGACTTTTGTCATTATTTGAATCTTGTGGAATGAAAACTCTTTCACTATGGTGTAACATATAAGCCAAATATACTTCATTCTGGAATATTTCTTTAAAAAGGAAGGCACTTTTTTTGCTAATGTCATTCCATAACCTTTACATAGCAACTCTGCAGAAAATCAAATGACATATTCTCTTAGGCCAACTCCATCTTCAAATCCGTAGACAATTTGGTGGGCCTTCTGCTGTCTTTCAGGCTGTCAAGCTACAGTAGAACGTCTCTGTGGCATTAGAAAATACTGATAAAAAGGAAGCTTGGAGAGCCCAGCTAGCAGATACCATCATGCCCTTTCCATCCTTGGAAAATGGCTCAAAATGTTATGTCTCCATAGCTGTTGGGGGTGAGGAAAAGGTTCAGGAAGAGGTGTGGTTTTCATTACAGGTCCCTACTATGAGATCCTTCTAGGCTGACTTGGAACCATTTCAAAATTCAAAGAAAAATAATTCAAAGAATTGAATCCATACTGTAGGTTTGAGTATATACCTGATTAAAAGAAGGCAAAGTGTCAGAGAGGAAGCAGACATGTAAAACAATTATAGGATGAAAAACACTATCTTGAGAGCTAATATTTATTGAGGCTTTGTCACTTACCAAATACAATTCTAAAGGCATTATGTGTATAAACTCCTTTAATCTCTTCCATGGCCCCATGAGGTACATTCTCTTATTACTCCTCCCCTATAGGAAATGGGACAGACTTTGAATATGTCCACTTGGCTAGTACAGCCTTCGGGAACCAATCAAACACGAATCTGGGTATTGCCATGGTGGTATGTTGTAGATATCATTGAAGTCCATAATCAAATGACTTTAAATAAGGGAGATTATTCTACATAAGCTGGGGGGCCTGGTTTAGTTATCTGAAAGAACTACAAGTAGACCTGAGCCTTCCCTGAAGAGGAAGTAATTCTAACTTTGGTCCACAATTTTTGCCTGCTGCCCAGTGTTCCAGCCTCCCTTCCTGCCCTGAGGGTTTCTTACTAAGGTAGCCTGGTCTCATGCTGATTAGTCAGTCCACAAACAATCTTTAAGACTTGTAGATAGGGGGTGCTTCAGGAATTCCTTATTCTGCTCCCTACTTCAACAATAATCAACAACAGTATCATTTTAGACCTGCATTCAGATTCAGGTCTCCCAGGCCTCTTCCTATTAACCAGAGCACTGGTCAGCTGATTCCTACTCATTTTTCAGGTCTTGGTTGAGATGTCCCTTCTTGCAGAACATCCTCCTTGACAACCCTTGCCTGAGTTTCAGTCTCCCCTGCCTGCTTTCTTAGGCTGAGGTATTTTCTGCTTCCTATGAGTCTTCATAGGAATTGTTGAATATACCATGGACTGCTAAAAGAACCAACAGATCTATCCTAGAAGAAGTGCAACCAGAGTGTTCACTGAAAGCAATAATGGCCAGACTGTATCTTACATATTTTGGACATGTATTCATGAGAGATCAATGCCTGGAAAAAGACATCATGTTTGGGAGAGTGGTAGGTCAATGAAAAAAAGGAAAATCCTCCACCAGATGGATTGACACAGTGTCTGCAACAATGGGCTTAAATATAAATAAGATCATGTGCCTGGTACAGAATTGGGAAGTGTTTCGATTTGCTGTACATAGTGTCACTATGAGTCGGACTCGACTCGATGGCACCTAACAACAATAACATGAGTCTTCATGGCCCTGTTAAGATTCCACCTGGTGAATGAGATTGGGAGCAGTGTGAGGTGAGAGATCACCCCCGTTTTCCTCATTGTTGGGTCTTCCACATGCAGGTCACTTGGCACGTGGTGGGTCATCCTGTTTAACTGCCAGGAATTGAGTGTAATGACAGGTGGAATTAATTTATCATCAGGATCAGACTGTGGAACATTGGGTGGGAGCTTTGGAGGGGAGAGAGGAGTTGGGGTGGCAGAAAACAGGAGGAACTTTTACAGGATACCTCCCTGTACCAGGAGCTTGTAAGAGTCTTCGCACATGTTCTCTGTTTATTCTTCACAATTCCTTTTAGAGATCACATCATCCAGCTTCCCACAGCTAAAATAGGAGAGAATTCCAGGCCGTGGTGTGCAACGCCCTATTTTCATTAACGTGCACGTTTTTGAGTCCTGTTGAAGCACAGCTAAAGCTTCTCTACGTTCCTCATCCAGTGCGCACCTCACAATGTCCAGCCTGTCCCTGAAAATCCAGTCCCAGCATTTCCTCCCTCTTCAGGCTCCCTAGGCGAGGCCTTCTGATTCCATCTCCAGTCCTCACTGTTAGCACCAAGAGTTACCTCCTCCAGCCAGAGTTCGAACCAGCGTTTCTAGCAGACACCTGGATGTGATTATTCCACCCCAGGGCTTTCCTCATAGACTCATGGAGTTTAAACTGTCCTTGGCCAAATATGAGCCCTACCACCTTGGGCAAGTTACTGAACCTCCTTGGCTTCGTTTACTCACCTATTGTATAAGTCAGGATTCAGCCAGAGCAGCAAAGCCCATAGGCCACATGTAGATATTAAGAGATTTATTGAAAAAGAGCCGGGCCCTGTAATCCCAGCAACTCGAGAGGTGGAGGCAGGAGGGTCACAAGTTGGAGTCCAGAGGCAGTCTGCGTAATTTAGTGAGACCCTGCCTCAAAAAGTAAAAAAAATGGGCTGGGGGTGCAGCTCAGTAGTACAGCACTGGCAAAGCATGCAAGTGAGAGGCCCTGGGTTCAACCCCCAAGTACCGCAAATAAGGAAAGAAATGAAAAGAAAAAGAGCCAGGCACCATGTGATACTGCTATAATTCCAGCCACTTGGAAAGCTGGGGCAGGAGGATCACAAATTTGATGACAAAGGCAGCATGTGCAACTTAGCAGGTGCCTGTGTAATAATAACAATAATAATAATAATAATAATAATAATAATAATAATAATAATAAAAGGGGGCTAGGGGTGCAGCACAGTGGTAGAGTGCTTGCTTAGGCTGTACAAGGCTCTGGGTTCAACCCTCACTCTTGCAAAAAATAAAACAAACAAAAAGAAATTTATTGGAAGGAATTGGTTTGTGCAATTCCATACTCTGCTTTTAGGCTGGCAGTGCTCAGTGTTGTTGTTGTTGTTAGGTGCTTGTCTAGTCAGTGTATGAGTCATAGTGACCCTATGTACAACAGACAAAACACTATTGTGCTTCTATGCTATTCATAGGGCTTTCAATGGCTAATTGTTTCTTGGGAATGGGTTACCAGGTCCTTCTCCCAAGCTTACAGCACCTGGTATTCCCAGGCAGTCTCCCATCCAAATACTAACCAGGCCCGACCCTGCTTAGTTTCTAAGATCTGACGGGATCAGATGCCACAGTGATACAGCTACAGGCTCAGACAGTGAACAGGGCCTATATGTGGAGTCTCCCTCCATCCTGTGAAAATAAACACACCTGAACTCCTGCTCACTTAACTGCACATTTGCCTCTGTTCCTAAACCGGACTATCAGTCCACTTGCTGCTTCCACCAGGCTTCAGTTTTTAGAGTTGGACAGCCCCCGGTGATAATTTGATGTCCTGCAGTGTGATAACAATAATTTAGCTTCAGTAGTAAAATAGCAGGTAACAATTAGAGGGAGAGGAGAAAGTGTGATTTTCCTATTGCTTTCCCGTTGCTAAAGACACTTTTCTAGCCATGTTTCATCAATTTCAACCATTTTTTTTTCTTCACGAGTCTTCTATTTCTTTTTCTTGTTATGCAAAAGAAGAAACATTTTATGAGGAAACTCATAATTTATATGTTCTGTGAATAAGAGTTGTACTAGAGACTTAGGTGAAATCCATCTTTGTGTGTGGTCTTGGGAAAAGATCACAAGTAAACTGTCCTGATGGAACTGAATATGCCAGATATCTGAGCAAAAGAAAGGAAGGTGAGACTCGGATACCCCAGTTTCCCTCACATGTCTGGAAGAGCCAGAGCAAATACTTTACAGAAAGGACCCCGAGGGTCTCAGCTGCTTGGCCAGTTCCCTGCATCTCTCTCCGTGCACACCGGGTGGCACTGCCACAGGGGGCTGCCAGGGGCCCTGAGCATAGTTCCCCTGAGAGTTGAGGTCACCAGGGGGAGATGCTCCTTAGAAGGGTCAGCAGCATAGAGCACTGCATCAAGCTGAGTGCCCGCCTATGAGCAATAGCCTCAAGTTATTCTTCTGAAGGAACCATCACTCCCAGGTGACAGCCAGGAACAGGCAGGGGAGCTGGAGAAGGAAGTCAGCAGGCAGGCAGTCTGTCAGAGGACAGAGGGAGGCGGCAGCAAGGCATGAACATCAGAGGGTCCCATGGCCAGGATCCGGGAGGACAGGACTTGGGAGCCGACAAGAACCTGGCTAAGAACTCCGCCTGTCTGCAGTGAAGGCCTGGCCTGTAGCCTGGCCTTGTGTCTGTGGTATAGAGGCTAGAGAGGCTGAGGCCCCCCCAGGCGGGCTGGCTAGCCTGAGGCCCTGGGAAGAGGCCAAAGAGGCTGAAGCTGCCCAAGAGGCTGGAAAAGCTGAGGCCCAGGGCAGCAGCAACAGCTTCGCTTCATGGCTGCAGAAAGCACAGAGGATGTGACCGCTTTACTTGCTCAGTTGCTCAGCTCCCTGGCTCCTGGAGCCTCAACAATGGCAGAATAAAACCCTCAGGCAACAACCAACTGTTTTTCCCAAGGCTAAGGGGACAGTTCTGTTCTAATCACAGCTGGCCTCAGAGGAAAAGCCTAAGCAAGCAACAGAAAGAGCCTGCTGGTAAGGCAAGAGAAGACAGGACTGGAGAGGGGAGAGGAGGCTGGAGGGAGGACAGAGAAGGAGCCTCTGTTTGGATAAACCAGAATTACAGCACAGATTTCTCTGAACTTCTAACTCTGAGGAACTCTTCTAGTCTTGCTCCAGTCAGGTCCTTTCTTGCAAAAGACAGAGTGAGAGATTTCTATGACACTTGAAAGGAGGTAGGGAGATAAAGCTAGAAAATAAATACAGTAATCCCTCCTTATCCCTGGTCTTACTTTCTGTGGTTTCACTTACCTGCGGTCAACTATGATCCAAATATATAAAATGGAAAATTCCAGAAATCAATTTGTGTGTGTAAAATAACTTTCATTACAGTGTTCTTTGCTATAATTGTTCAAATTTTTTATTATTATAGTTGTTAATGTCTTACTGGGCCTGATTTACAAATTGCACTTTATTGTGGGTATATTGTTGTTGTTGTTAGGTGCCTTCGAGTCGTATCCGACTCATAGATACCCTCATAGGCTTTTCAATGGCTGATTGTTTCGGGATTGCCTTAGGAGTGGATTGCCACATCCTTCTCCCAATTGTGGGTCTATATGTATAGGAAACACCCAGAGGGCACAGGGTTTGGTACTCTGCAGTTTTAGCATCCATTGGTGGTCCTGGAACAAATCCCTGGTAAATAAGGGGATTTAGAGCTGACTCTCACAGCAGAATAGATGCACTTGCATTTGAAAATCAGGCCTTCTAGAGAAATAGAACATCGTTCAAGATACTCCAGGGCACCAACCTGGACTCAATTATCTATTTGGCAGTTGCCAATTATTGCTGCTCTGCAGCCTTCCGCTCTAGCATGCAGCTACTTGCTGGTCAGTGCACGTGAACTGATTTCTATTCACCATTAGGCTTCAGCTTCCTGTGGCTTCCCCTTATTATCTTTTCCCCACCACGTGCTGTTCCCCAACTGTCTTCCAGAGTCCATTGTTCACGCTCCCCACAGTGCTTATCGGGCCACTCCAAGGAAAAGCTTAGCACCATCAGCAAATAATCCTGCTCATTCAGTTGCGCTCAGCCAGCACACAGGGTCACACCCTTCACAGGATGAATGATTTGCTGTGGCTTCTTGGTCAGTGGGGGACGATGACATGTCAGACATTGAGAGTGTCATGGCTCCTCCATTAGACAGAGAGTAAGGTACATGAGAATATAGAGTCTATAGAAAATAAACAGATAGGTGTCAGATACATGCTCAAAGATGCTATTTAATTAGCATATCATAGTTTTCTTAAGAAGAAAACTGTTTTTCTAAAATGCACATCCTTGATGAGGAAAGGTGATATTTCAAGAATTGTGGTGTGGATAGGACCCCTGTGTGTCACAGGAAGGAGAAATTTTCTGGTTCCTCTGAACATGGGGGAGAAAGAAAAAGGAGGAGTGGAAGAGGTGACTGATATTCAAAAACCAAATTCAAACTGACCAAATTCAAAAACTGATTAGCATGAGAGAATTCTGTGGAACTAGGGAAAGGCCTGGTTCCTGGACTGCGGTGATAAGAGGAAGTAAACAGCACATGAAGGTGCAGAAATGGAGTGAAAGAGGAAAGATTTTGAAAAAAAAAGTGTTATATTTAATAATTTGAGAAAGGGAACAGCTTCTATTGCACAATATTTTACTTATCACATACTGATCATTTGATAAGTGTCCAATCCTCTGAGAAAAACATATTCCATGTCATAGATAATTTCTTGGTCCCATGAGCTATCTGTTATCTACAGAAGAAACTGAGGCTCAGAAAGGTTATATAACTTACATGCGGTCACACAGCTCTAAGTACTAATGCTGTGTCTTCATTTACAGCATGAAAGCTCTTTAGTACAGAGAGTCATTCTGGCCATCTTTTTTTGTTTTGATTTTTTTAATGACATCAAGTTCACTTTGAGTAAGATATTACTGAATCAAACAACTCAATGAGTTTGGATTCATGTGTAAACCGTTGTATCCACCACCACAACCAAGATAGAAAACATTCCCATCATCTCAGAAAGTTCCCTCATGTCCTTCCCAACACTCCTCACTCCCTATGGGCAAACCTGTTTTTAAATATCCATCATGTGTTAGTTTGGCCTGTGCTCAATCTTAATACCCCGACGTGTCTGTCAGCTTGTCATGCCCTGGGGGCTTGTGTGTTGCTGTGATGCTGAAAGCTATGCCACTAGTACCTCAGGCACCAGCAGAACCACCCATGATGGGCAGGTTTCAGCTGAGCTTCCAGACCAAGAAGATGGACTCGGCAGCCCATTCCTGAAACAATTAGCCATTGAAAACCCTGTGAATAACAGAGAGGTACTGTCAAATATAGAACTGGAAAATGAGCCTCTCAGGCTGGAAGGCATTCAAGAGTTGAATAGGGACGAGTTGCTTCCTCAAAGTAGAGTCAACCTTAATGGTGGGAATGAAGTAAAACCTTTGGGACCTCCATTTGCTAATATGGTATGACTCAAAATGAGAAGAAACACAGTGTCTGCAACAATGGTCTCAAACATAAAAAGATTGTGTGCATGGCACAGTGTACAGAAGTGTTTCATTCTGTTGTATGTAGGGTCATTATAAGTCAGATCTAACTCAGTGGCACCCAACAACAACAATCTTAATATAATTGAGATCTCTTCTTGCTTGGCTTTTTTCAGGTAACAGTGTCTGAGATTTTTCTGTGTGCCACATAATCATTTGCCTTGACTGCTCAGTAGTATTCCATCATAAGAGTGTACTACAGTTGTTTATCTGTTCTTCTGTTGAGAAATCTTTGAGTTGCCTCCAGTTAGGGGCTATTATCATCAAGTCTTACATAAAAGTCTGTTGTAGACATATGTTTTCATCTGTCTTAAGTAAACACAGGAGTGGAATTTCTGTTTCCAAATGCAGGTGTATATTTAACTTTACAAGAAAAGGTAAACAATCTTCCAAAGTGACTGCACCATTTTACACTCCCAACAGTAATAATCAGACTGCTGACTACATTTTGTGTTGCCAGTCTTTTTAATTTTTGCCATTGTAGCAGATGTAAATTAGCATTTCTTTTTTTCTTTTTTCTTTTTTTTTTTTTTCCGATACTGGGGGTTGAACCCAGGGCCTCGCACTTGTATGCTTTGCAAGTGTTGTACCACTGAGCTGCCCCTCCATCCATTTTTTTACTTTTTTAGACAGGGTCTCACTAAATTACGCAGGCTGCCTCTGGTCTCAAATTTGCCATCCTCCTGTCTCCACCTCCCGAGCCACTGGGATTACAGGTGTACGCCACCGCACCTGGCTTCTTTATGGTTTTAATTTGAATTTCTGATGACTAATGCTATTGAGCAAATTTTCATGTGCTTATTTGCTATTCCTATATCTTCATTTGTAAAATATCTAATTCTTTTTCTCAATTTTTACTAAGGTGTTTGTCTTCCTATCATTAATTTCTAAGAGTTCTTTGTTCTGGATTTGAGACTGCTGTCAGTTACACATGTGAATACTTTCTCTCAGTGGGTGAATTGTCTATTCATTTTCTTTCTTCCTTCCTTTCTTTTCCTTTTTTTTTTTTTTTTTTTTTTTTTTTTTTTTTTTTTTTTTTTTTTTTTTTTTTTTTTTTTTTTTTTTTTTTTTTTTTTTTTTTTTTTTTTTTTTTTTTTTTTTTTTTTTTTTTTTTTTTTTTTTTTTTTTTTTTTTTTTTTTTTTTTTTTTTTTTTTTTTTTTTTTGTTGTTTTTTATTTGTTTTTTGGTTTTTTTGAAATCCTAAAAGTTGAACCTAGGGCCTTGTTCATGCTAGACAAGTGCTCTACCACTCAGCTGCACCCCACCCCCTTTTTTATATTTTTATCTTGAGGCGGGGTCTCACTAAGTTGCACAGGCTGCCACTAGCCTCAAACTTGCTATCCTCCTGCCTCAGCATATTGAGTTGCTGGGATTACAGGCACACACCTTGGCATCTGAACTCTATTTACTTTCTTAATTCTGTATTTTGCCAAGCAGAAATTTTTATTTTTCATGAAGTCCAGCTTATCAAATTTTTAAATGTTTACTATATTTTGTTGTTATTAGGTGCCTTCAAGTCGGTATCTGACTCATAGAGACCCTGCGTACAACAAGTGAAACACTATTGTCAGTGCTTCTCTGCTGTTCATAGGGTTTTCAGTGGTGGATTGATTTTTGGGAGTGGGTTGCTGGGTCCGTCTTCCAAACCTACAGCACCTGGTGTTCCCAGGCGATCTCCCATTCAAGTACTAACCAGGCCAGACCCTGCTTAGCTTCTTAGATCTGACGGGATTTGAGGGCACAGTTCTACAGCTGCACTGTAGAACACTAACTATATTTAGTGTCCTCTTAAAAATATCTTTGCCTCCTCTAAGGTCATTGACTTGTTCTCCTGTTTTCTTCTATAAGCTTTATAACTTTATATTTTACATACAATCCATCTTGAGTGAAATTTTGGGGGCAGAGGATGTTTCTAAGTTCACTTTTTTCCTATGCTAATCCATTTGTTCTAATTCCACTTATTAAAATTATGTTCCCTACCACATTAAAATGTCTTGATACTTTGTCAAAAATCATTAAAAGAATAGGTATGGTTCTATTTCTGGATTCTGTTTTCTGTACAATTGATCTATCATTAAGTCATTAGCATACTATTAACATACTATCACATTGTTATGGTTTATATTAAGTTTTGAAATAAAAAAATCAGGTAGAATAAATCCTCCAGCCTTGTTACTACTTATGAAATTTGTTTTAGATATTCTAGATCCTTTGTATTTCTAACTTTAAGAAATGGTGTCCTGAGATTTTATTACTATTACATTAAACCTATATCTCAATTTTAAAGGCAACAGATATTTGTACCATTCCCACTGTAACTCTTGCTGGATGGCAGAGGCAGTCCAGGAGAAACTGTGCTGAAGAAATAGGAGTGTGGAGAGTGGGAAGCCCAACACTAACAAAAAATCACTAACAGAAGACAAAGTGCACCCTAAATGTGTTGAAATTGCAAAGGAAGCCTGATGGATGAGTACAGGCTATGAGGAAAAAGACTTGAGATGCTCTGGGGAAGAGCATGGCGAACACGACCCTTCAGAAGGAACCATAGAAGCCACAGCAGCCCTTTGAAAACTGCAGCGAAGGGGAAGGAAGGAAGAAAGACACAAGTTGGATCCTGCAACAAAACGATATCAAATATCCAAGGACATAGGACCATTCCCCTCTTCCACCCCCAAGGCCATTAGGTAAGTAGACTATCTTTTGCTCTCCAACAAGACGTTGGCCATGAGCTGGCACTCCTGTAAAGCACTCCACACCAATGGGCCTGAACTCTAAACGCAGAAATAGATACAAGCAGTATACATCAGTACATATGCAAAATAATAAGAAATAAGCGAATTTGAGTCAAAACAAAGTCACATTTAATAAAACTCAAAGTCAAAACTTTTCAGTTTGTGGGCCCCTCCTTCCCATCCCCACCAAAACAGTAAAACAGAAGGGAATAGTAACAGTGCTTCAGACTGACTCAGGATCCCTGTCACAGGCATTTGAGAAGATGAAAAACGTCCCTCCTGGAGCTAGAAATTCAAGAACAAATAAAATAGACAAAGTATTGCGAAAGGCAAGGTAATGAGGTTATTTTTAGTTTTGGGTTTTTTGTTTGTTTTTGTTTGTTTGTTTGTTTGTTTGTTTGTTTTCAATACTGGGGGTTGAATCCAGGGCCTTGCACACACTAGGCAAGTGCTCCACCACTGGGCTGCACCTCCGGTCCCTTTTTTATTATTTATCTTGAGAAAGAGTCTTATTAAGTTTCACTGGCTGCCTATGTCCTTGAACTCATGGTCCCCCTGGCTCAGCCTCCTGAGTCACCCGAATTACAGGCATGTGCGACCATGCTCAGCCTAGGAAATGAGATTTGACTGAACTCCTGAAATATATGGAAAGAGAAAAACAAAATTGTATCAGATAAAAAGAGAAAAGTGTAAGGTCCCCAAGAAAGAATGAGTTTCAATGAAAATGTAATAAAAGACACATAAACAAAATGAAAGCACAACCAAGAAATAAATATAAAATAGGGTAAGAAGTAGAGATTCATAGAGAAACTGTCTGATGTAGAAGAAAAAGGAACAAGGATCCAATTTATATATAATTTGAGTTGCTAAAGAAAACAAGCAGAACAATGAAAAAAAGTAATATTTAAAACTGTAATCCAAGCAAATGTTACGGAAAAAAAAGAAAGTATATACCGGTATGCACTCTGAAAGAACCCACCATGTACCAGGCAAAATTGGATTACAAAGGTCAGTCCATAGGTATATCATAGTAAAATCATTAGAACTTAAATAGAATCAGTCTTTAAAGCTTCTTTTCCATCAAAAGCTTGGGAGAACCTAGCTACATGGATTTATAAGGAAAATAGAAATTTATGTTTTTATCAAGCTATCCAGATGATATTTGTGCCAAAGAAAATTGTGGAGATGCTATGGTATACATATTCATGATAAAGATGGAGGTGAAATAAGGAGCTACTTCAGTCTTCTGAGGGATTGTAGCAGATTACAACATGGAAAAATGCACCGATCTCCAGCACATGGGAATTTCAGTCTCTGGTTAACGTGGCAGCATCTCCTATGAGTGGTGGCAGGCTCTGTGATCAGGGGATATACTGTGTTCATGTCTGCCAAGATGTGATTTCACTGCCAATAGAGTGGATCAGCTACAGGAAGGGAAAGGTCAGCAGAAGGTCATCTGTTTGGATGTCTCAGAGGTGGAGTGTCCAAGTTTGGTAAAAGTCATTCAGGATACTTATCATTATTTCATTTAAGACATATTCTTGGGAATATAATAATTAAACATTTCCTGAGGCATGAATTTGAATGCTTTGGGTGGGCATATAGAGTGAGCATCAAAGGAACTCAGTCAATTATTTTAATTTGACTTTTTCTACTCTTCATTAATTATAGCATGGATTTTGTGGAATGATGTTAATTTGTTCTACTATGTGACAAAAACCTCCATTACTCAAGTTAAAATTTGGTTTACTTATGTTGTGGCAATATGAGTAAAACCCCCAAGAAGTGTGATTTGAAAACAAATGCAAAGATTTTGTATGTAAGAGCACCCCCCAAAAATGACATATTTCCAAATTAAAAATTTCTCTGTTTATGAACCTCTTGGGTTGTATCCCTCAGGAAGATTGAAAGCCTATAGAATATTATTCATTCACAACCAACATTATACCTAAAATAACTTTTTTTTTTTTTGGTACTGGGGTTGAACCCAGGGCCTCACATTTGCATGCTTTGCAAGTGCTGGACCACTGCCCGTTTGTGTTACTTTTTGAGACAGGGTCTTGCTAAATTATGCAGACTGCCTCTGGTGTCAAACCTGCAATCCTCCTGCCTCCACCTCCTGAGTTGCTGGGATTATAGGCGTGTGGGACCGCGTCGGCCCTAAAACAACTAATTAAAATAGACATATGTTAGAACTATCATCTAGAATTTGACGGAAAATCTGTCCCTGTGGAATACAGATTTTTAAAAATTTCATCATTAAAAGTTCATTAAGTTCATTAGCTTTATTTTATTGCTTTCCCTTGTCTTAGAATAAAATGACCTAGCTTCATACTAGATAAGTAAGTATTGTATTCAATGGAGAAATTTTGCTCTTATTGGATAATAGGAAGCGTTAATCTGCACAATCAAGGGATAATGAGTGGCTGAATTATGCTCTTCAGTAAGCACCCCACCATGGAGTGGGTCATTCTTCACTTATTTATTAATGATGCAATGTACATTACCTAATTTGACAAGGGATTTATGGATTCAAGGGTAATTATATGCTTTCCTATACTAAGCAAGAAAAGAGTTGTTAAAGTCTCCTTGAAGTTCGGTAATGGCATGCTTTAAATTCAGGGTAACTATTTTGAATTTATCCAATGTTTTTCTCCCTGAACTAATGAAAGACATCATTAATCAATTACATATTTTTCTAATACTTACTCCAGGAAGTTACTACTAATACAAGAAAACTGTAATAGAAGAAGAAGCCTATTTGTTAAACTTACTAACTCTGGGAAGAAACAATTCTGAGGATGAGGCTCCATGGTATGGATTAAGGACAAAAGCGAAAGAGCACCACTACGCAACTATTAGAATATTTAAAATCTAAAAGCCTTGTAATGCCAAGATTGGCAAAGATATGGTGCTGCTGAAACTCTTCCTTGTTTCTGGTGAGAGTATAAAACGGTCCTACCATTATGGAAAACTGGCAATAAAACAAATATACAACTTACCTTATATCATAATAATTCTGGTCCCAGATATATATACAAGAGAAATTATTTCATATACCTACAAAAATTATTTGTACATGAGGACTCAGAACAATTTTATCATAGCCAAATGTGTAATTACAGTTGTTGTTAGGTGCTGTCAAGTCCAACTCATAGCAATCCTATGTACAACAGATGAAACACTACCCAGCCCTATTGTCAGTGTTTCTCTGCTATTCATAGGGTTTTCAATGGTTGATTGCTTTTTGGGGAGTGAGCTGCCAGGTTCTTCTCCCAAATAATTACAGAAGAATAGATGAATTGTGGTATTTCATATAGGAACTACTATATAGCCCCCTAAAATGTAATATTTATGGGAAGCTATATCGGATTTGAGGGCAACTAAAAACAACACAAACATTAATGTAATACTTATGTTGTTGTTGTTAGGTGCTGTCGAGTTGTATCCAATTCATAGTGACTCTCACAAGGTTTTCAGTGGCTGATTGTTTCGGGACTGCCTTGGGAATGGATTGCCACGTCCTTCTCCCATTTTTTCAGTGCTGAGAATTGAACTCGGGACCTTAGAAACTGCAGAGCAGTGCTCTACCAACTGAGCTAAATCACAGCCTGAAGTAATACTTACAGAATATTATAAATACTTATATGTAAAACAACATGGGTGAAATATCAAAAAATTAACTACTATGGGATTCCATTTACATGATGATAACTTTCCAGATCTTGATCTGGGAGATGGTTATATTGGCGTACACATTAATAAAAATTCACCAAGATATATACTTAAGACTTGTGTATTTTGTATAAGTTGTTCCTAAATAGCAAATGGAATGATTAAATAAAGTATGATAAAATAAAATAAAGAGCAGGATGTGTTCAGGTTTCAAGATTCCTCCAGGAAGCTCACCCCCATATGTCTGTCAGCTTGTCATGCTGTGGGGGTTGTGTGTCACTGTGATGCTGAAAGCTATGTCACCTATATCTTAGGCACCAGCAGGGCCATCCATGGTAGGCAGGTTTCAGCTGAGCTTCCAGACTAAGACAGACTAGGGAGATGGATTCAGTAGGCCATTCTGAAACAATTAGCCATTGAAAACCCTGTGAATAACGGAGAAGCACTGTCAAATATAGAGCTAGAACATGAGCTCCCAAGACTGCAAGACATTCAAGAGAAGACTGGGGAAGAGTTGCTTCCTCAAAGTAGAGTCAACCTTAATGATGGTAATAGAGTAAAGCCTTTAGGACCTGCATTTGCTGATGTGGCACAACTCATAATGACAAGAAACATAGTGTCTGCAACAATGGGCTCAAAAATAAAAAGATTGTGTGTATGGCACAGTGTTGGGGACTTCTGTTGTACATGTTGTTGCTGTTGTTAGGTGCCGTCGAGTCGGCATCCGACTCATAGGGACCTTCATAGCGTTTTCAATGCCAGACTGTTTCGGGATTACCTTGGGAGTGGATTGCAAGGTCCTTCTCCCATTCTGTTGTACATAGGGTCACTATAAGTCAAATCCTACTTGATGGTACCTAACAATAACAATAGGAAGCTCAAGCAAATAAAAAATATTTTTTTCTTCTTGGTTCCTCTTGTTGTCTTTTGCTGTTCACTCCTGCAGCTCTTTTGTAGATCTGTGTTAAAGGTACGGATCCCTTTACAGGAAAAGGGGCAGGACAACAGAATCCTGGAATAGGTATTTGAATCAGCTTCTGGAAGTACAAAATAGCCCAACCTAAATATTAAGGGGAGACTACCATGTAGGGATTCACGGCCAGTGCTTTGGTTTTTAACATAGTGAGCCTGGAATTCTTGGAGGAATCTCTTGAGATTGTCTCAGGGACCTGGTGGGGAAGATATAAGTATGAGCAGCAGCTGGTAAGGATTTGGGGATTGGGGGGGGGCAGTAATCCTTCCTTAATCAAAAACACAACCTCCTCAAGGTTTGTGTTTGTTTGTTTTTTATTGTAGCCCCCAAGGGCCAAAAGTAATCACAATCTAACTCAAGTAAGAAGAGAGATTATTAAATGAACGGGAAAGAATCTCAGAAAATACAAACAGAAAGTTTCTCAGGCCACAACCGGACATGAAGTGAGATCAGAAAATTAGAACCTGAAGTAAAACCACCTTCACTGCTTCTTTCTATCTGCCTTGTCTGTCTGTTCCTCCCCCTCTCCAAACCCCACCACCACCAGCTTTTGTTGGCTTTTGTTGCTCACTCCTGTGGCTCTTCCACAGGGCTGCACACAGATCTGTGGCTCAATGTGACCAGGCTCATGTGAGAGGCAACAAGGCCGATTCCACCCTGAGCAGCCCTCTATGTGGAAACAATTGACTCTCTGCCACTGCGGATCATTTGTTAGGGCCCATGAATCCATTTTAAGCTTTCAAGATGTGTGTGGGCTAATTTTCATGGGTTTCTGAATCAAAGTACTGGACAAACACAAGGTAAGTTCTAGAAAAGGAAAAATTTGACTACATACATTACAAAAGTACACATATACACAAAAACTTCCACAGAAAAGTTTATATCATGCTTATTCCTAATTGCCAGAAACCGAAAGGAACTGTGATGCCCTTCAAGAGGTGAACGAAAAACAAATTGTGGTGCATCCATGCAATGGAATACAATTCAGCAATAAAAATGAATTTGTTATCAAGAAATATAAAAACACAGGTGAATTATATGTGTCTATATATGGGTGTGTATATGTATATGTGGGCTGGGATTTAGCTCAGTTGGTAGAGCACTGTGCTGCAGTCTCTGAGGTCCCAAGTTCAATTGCCAACACTGCAAAAATGGGAGAAGGGCCTGGTAATCCACTCCCAAGGCAATCCCAAAACAGTCAGCCATTGAAAACCGTATGAGGGTCGCTATGAGTCAGATACCAACTCGACGGCACCTAGCAACAACAACCATATGTATATGTGCCTGCAGTCGTACCCCTGTGGTATCCAATCCCCTCAGATCACCGAAACTAAGCAGGGTCAGGACTGGTTAGTATTTGAATGGGAGACCGCCTGGGAACACCAGGTGCTGTAGGCTTAGGAGATGGACCCGGCAACCCACTCTCAAAATCAATCTGCCATTAAAAACCCTATGAACAGCAGAGAAGCACTGACAATAGTGTTTTGCCTGTTATATGTCCGGTAGCCATGAGTCGGATACTGACTCGATGGCACCTAACAACAACAACAACATATGTGTATGTGAATATATAAATATAATGTATATAAAACTAATTGAAATAAGCTCATCTGAGAAGTCTGCATATTGTATAATTGCTTTTATATAACATATTCAGGTACACTGCAGAGATAGTAAACAGATAAGTGGTTGTCAGGAGCTTGGGGAAGGAATAGGTTGAATAGGTGATAAGCAAGGGATTTCTTAGGGTAGTGAAACTATTCTGTGTGACAAAATAATAGTGGATACCTGCCCACATGAGTTTGTTAAAACCTATAGAACTTTACCACACAAAGAATAAGCCTTAGAAAGTGGATTTTATGTATTCTCACCATAAAAAATAAGCATATGTGAATGCATATATTCATTTGCTTATGGTAACACTTGTTAATTAGCTTGATTTACCCATTCCATGTATACACATATATCAAAACATATTGTAAGTTGAGAGCATGGTGGTACATGCCTGCAATCCCAGCAACAAGGAAGGTGAAGACAGGAGGATCACAGGACCCTGTCTCAAAAGAAAATATTAAAAAATGAGCTGGAAGTACAGCCCAGTGGTGAAACACTTGGAAAGAATTTGCAAGGCCCTGGGTTCAATCCCGAAGTACCCCCACACACACACACACACTCACACACATAAAATATTGTATACCATAAACACTATACAACTTTTATTTGTCCACTTAAAATAAAGAAATAAAGCTGAGCATGTTGATGCATGCCTGTAATACCAGCGACTTGGGAGGCAGAGGCAGGAGGATTGCATGTTCCAGGCCAGAGGCAGCCTGCATAACTTATTGAGACCCTGTCTCAAGATGAAAAAAAATTTAATGCTCTAAAGGTGGAGCTCAGTGGTAGAGCACTTGCAAAGTATGCACAAGGCCCTGGGTTCAGCACCAAGTCCCAATAAATAATAAGTAAATAAATTAATTAATTAAATTAAATTAAAAATAAAGAAAAGGAAAAAAGGAAGATTGCCATGGCATACAAATTTCAAAAAATCATCTAGAATGTCTGGGGTCCCAGGATGGGATGCAAATTGTGACATAAGAATCTAATTTCATTACATCTGAATAAATGAACTGGCTTCATTAGGGATGATGAGATGGGCTGACCTAGTTGATTTTGGGAATGAGCAAAAACCAAATACAAAGCAATTGTGTATATGCATTGTCCTGTAGTTGATAAAGTTGTTTTTATGAGGATATAGCCTGACAATTATGAAACCACCCACCCTGTCTATTGGAATTATACAATCAAACAAATGGATGATGGGTGTTAGGAGGCAGGCAGGAGACAGAGGCCTACAAGATGATGATGATAAAATGATCCATATAGCAATGAATTAGAATTGGATGCATTCAGTATGAACTCATGTCTAGTTACCACAGATAGAAAAGAATATATACAGAAATACTTACAGAAAGCTCAATAGTATTTATAGATATGTTTATATATATTGGTTTGTATATACAAACATATTTTCTTTTTTGTTCTTTTCACCTTGGAAAATTTTTGTAGTACTAGGGGTTGAACCCGGGCCTCACACATGCTAGACAAGTGCTCTACCACTGATCTGCACCCACAACTCTTTTTAAATTTTTTTTATTTTGAGACAGGGTCTCACTAAGTTATGCAGGCTGCCTCTGGCCTCGAATTTGTGATCCTCCTGCCTTAGCCTCTTGAGTTGCTGATTGCAGATATGTACCACAGCATTCAGCAACATATACACACACACACACACATACATACATACATATGTATGTATATATATATACATACACATACCTATCTATATACACACATATATACATACATATATACATACACACATCTATCTATATCTATCTATATCTACATATATAGATATAGCTATATTTATATAGAGATATATATATACATATATAGAGATATATATATACATATATATAGATATAGATATATATATACATATATAGATATAGATATATATATATATGGGGAGAGAGAGAGAGAGAGAGAGAGAGAGAGAGAGAGTGTGCTGAAATGGCCTACAAACAACAAACCCTAGTAGTAACATGTATATCTAGCACACAGATCTTGCATTCTACTGATATTCCCCAATAAAAGAAAACAGGATCTTTAGGGGGAATATTTCATTTCAGCATTA
Organism: Pedetes capensis; assembly: GCA_007922755.1. NCBI lineage: Eukaryota > Metazoa > Chordata > Mammalia > Rodentia > Pedetidae > Pedetes > Pedetes capensis. The sequence continues at coordinate 80,208 of VMDO01003981.1, read as the reverse complement.
ACAGAAATAATGTACAGAATGGGTTTGGAGCAGCTGTGGTGCAGAATGTAAGAGCTCAAAACAGGAGTACACACACACAAGAATGGGATAGTGTCAAAAAGACACTGGAGCCAATTGAAAATGCTCTCTGAGCCTGTGCAACTCAGCAAGACCCTGTCTCAAGTGATAAATGGTAGAGTACTTGCCTTCCATGCATGAGGTCCTGAGTTCAAACTCCAGTACTTAAAAAAGAAAAAAGAAAAGAAAGGAAGACCTTTCAGTAGCCAAAGCTATAGAATTTAAAGCAATAAAATAAGCAACATAGTATTGAGTTGTAACGGCAAACATAAAATTAATATCTATGAGTTCATACTGGTACAAATGATCTAATAAATAAATGAGGAAGAATAGGCAAAATTTTTTGTGCAGAAGTATTCCAAATAATTTACATAATTATTTCCCCCTCAAGATGGAGCATGACTCCCAATTTTTAAAATTTTATTTATAAATGTTGGTGGGGTACCAAGTAATAAGTCATTTGATATATCCATTATGCAACTATTAAATTGTTTTTGCTTACATATTCATCATCTTATGTATTTTCTAGAAAAATATAAATTAAAGGGAAAAAAGTAGGAATTTTAATTAATATGGAATGAAAATTTTATGTAACCATGGGTTATATTCTCAGTTTTTCTTCCCCCTATGTTTTTAGGCATTCATATGGCTGTATCTTATATTTTGAGGCTTTTGTCTCCCTTTTTAATCCCCTATGTTATTTCTCCTCCCTTTGCCCCCTGCCCCAACATCCACTCCCACCTGCTAAACTCCTCCTCACTTCTTTCTGACCTTCTTGTATTTTCTGTTCTTAGATAGGTGTGACGGTTCATTTTATATGTCTAAATATGTATTTTTTTCTTACTTTAAGTTATTTAGCTCCTATATATGAGTGAGAACATATGGTACTTCTCTTTTTGAGTCTGCATCAATTCACTTAAAATGATGTTCTCCAGTTCCATCTATTTTCCTACTAATGATATAATTTCTTTTTTCTTTATTGATGAATAATATCCTATTGTGTATATCATAATTTTTCAAGTCACTCCTCTGTTGATGGACATCTTGGTTGATTCCATACCCCTGTGATTGTAAAGAGTGCTGCATTAAATATGGAAATGCAAGTGTTTCTGTGATATGATGACTTATCTTCCTTTGGGTATATTCCCAGGAGTGGTGTAGCAGGGTCTTTTGGAAGTTTTATTAGTTTTCTAACATACCTCCATATTGATTTCCAAAGTCACTGAATTATTTTAAAGTCTTACCAGCAGTGTAAAAGTGTTTGTTTTTCCCCACATCCTCACCAGCACTTGTTATTATTTGTTTTGTTAATCTTAGCCATTCTTACTGGAGTGAGATGGAATCTCAGTGTTAATTTGCATTTTTCTAATGGCTAGAAATATTGAACAACTTTTCATGTGTTTATTGGCCATTCAAATTTCTTCTTTTGAGGTCTGTTCAGTTCTATCAGTCACTTATTAGTTGGGTTATTTGTTGATTTGGTGTTTGATTTCTTAAGTTCTTTGCATTTTTTTACAAAATAGTCCTCTGTCAGATGTATATGATACAAAGATTCTTCTTCCATTCTGTGGATCCTCCCTTTACTCTGTTGTTTTCCTGGCTGTACAGAAGCTTTTTAGTTTTATGTAATCCCATTTGTCAACTCTTGGTGCATTTTTGTGGGCAATTGGAGTCATATTAAGGAAATGCTTGCCAATGCCTGTGTGTTGGAGTGTGTTCCCTATCTTTTCTTTTAGTAGTTTCAAGGTTTCCAGTTTTATTTTGAGTTGACTCTCATACAGATTGAGAGATATGGGTCTATTTTCATTCTTCTGCAAATGAATATTCAATTTTCCCAGCACCATTTGTTGAAGAGGCTATCTTTTCTCCAAGGAACATCCCTAGCACCTTTGTCAAAGATCAGGTGGCTGTAGTTGTGTGGGTATATCTCTGTGTTTACAATTCTGTTTCATTGAACTTCATGCCTATTTATGTGCCAATACCAACCTGTTTTTGCCACTATGGCCTTGTAGTATAGTCTGAAGCCAGGTATTGTGATACATCCTGCACTGTTTTTGCTGCTTAAGATTGTTTTGGCTATTTGCAGTCTCTTGTGTTTCCATATGAATTTTAGGATTGTTTTTCTATTTTTGCAAAGTATGTCATTGGAATTTTGATGGGGATTGCATTAAATCTGTAAATTGACTTTCATAGTATAGCCATTTTCACAATATTAATTCTTCTAATCCATGAGCAAGGAAGTCCTTCCATCTTCTAATATCTTCTACTATTTCTGTCTTTAATATTTTGAAGTTTACATTGTACAGGTCTTTAGGGTCTTTGGTAAGATTAATTCCTAAATACTTAATTTTTTTGGTGAGTGATTGTGAATGGGATTGTTGTCTTGATTTCCTTCTCTTCCTATTCACTATTACTATACAAGCAATATACTGATTTTTGAATGTTAATTTTGTATCCTGCTACTTTGCTGAAGGAGCTAATTAGCTCTAAGAGTTTTCTAGTAGAATTTTATGGTTCATTAGGTATAGAATCATGTCATCTGCAAATAAGGATAGTTTGACCTCTTCTTTCCCTATCTGTATTCTTGTAATTTCCTTCTCTTGCCTGATTGCTCTGGCTAGGATTCAATCACAATATTGAATAAGAGAAGAGAAAGTAGATGTCTTTCTTCCTGATCTTAGAGGAGTTTTCCCCATTTAATATGATGCCAGCTATAGGTTCCTTATAGATGGACTTTATGATATTGAGATAAGTTCCTTCTATGCCTAATTTCTTTAGTACTTTTATTATGAAAGAATGTTGCACTTTGTCAAAGGTCTTCTCAGCATCTATTGAGATGATCATGTGATTTCTCCAAGTCTCTTGATATGTTCAATTACATTATTTGATTTACAAATGTTGAAACAGCCTTGTATCTGTGGAATAAAACCCACCTGATGGAGGTACATGATCTTTTTTATGTGTTGCTGAATTTGTTTACCAGAATTTTATGAAGAGTTTTTATATCAATGTTCATCAGGGAAACTGATCTCTAGTTCCCTTCCTTTGTAGAGTCCTTCCCTGGTTTTGGAATCAGGGTCATACCGGCTTCATTAAATGAATTTGGAAGTACACTTTTCTTTTTTATTTTTTGAAATATTGTGAGGGCAGTATGTATTAATTCTTTAAAGATTTAGTAGAATTCAGATGTGAACCCATCAGGATCTGGGCCTTTTTTGTTGGGAAGTTCTTTATTACTGCCTCTAACTCAGTGGTTGTAATGGGTCTGTTTAATTTGATTATGTCCTCAGGGTTTAGTTTTGGTAAGTCATACATGTTAAGGAATTTGTCCAATTCCCACTTCTTAAACGTAGTCTTTACGTAGTGACTTTTTTTGTTAAGAAAATCCCAAGAAAGTTCCTACCTCCCATATGCTGTTGGTATGATGTGGTGAGAATGCCTCTATCTCTGTGGTTTTCTTTCCCAAAACCTGTGAGCCTAGTCTAATTATGAGGAAAATCTCAAGGAAATTCTCAAACAAAAGACAGTCTATAAAAATATCTGATAAGTTTTCCTCAAAACTGTCAAAGTCATCAAAAGCAAAGAAAATGCAGGAAATCATCCCAGCCAAAAGAAGCATAACAAAATACAATTATTCAATGTAATGTGGTATTCTGGAATAGAAAAAAGACATGAGTAAAATCTAAGGACATGAACAAAATGTGGACTTGGATATTGGTCCATTAGTTCTAACAAATATACCATACTAACATGAAATGTTTACCACAGGGCCAACTGGGCATTGTGCAAATAAGATTTTCTATACTTTTACAACCTTTCTATAAACCTAAAACTATCCATAGTAACATTTTCTTTAAGGAAATACACCAGCTTAAATTCAAGAAAGAGAAATCTCCATGTGAGAGAAAATGAAAAGGAAATCCACAGCAGTGCCCAGGAGCAGAGAATGAGGGTCAAAGTCATGCCAGTAACAGGAACTAGCCTCAGGATGTCCAATGAGGAAGGCCAGCCAAGAGACCAAAATTGGGCTCCTCATGTAAACTTGAATCCAGATATATATCATAAGTTCACAAATAAAATTCTAGATAAAATTAGCCTGGAGTCCTAGGTACACATTGAGCATCTCAATTCCAAAAGTATAGAATCCAAAAATGTTCAAAATCTGAACATTTGTGAGTGTCAATACGACTTTACAAGTGGACAATTCCATATCTGACCTCACTTGTCAGATTGCAGTAAAAATACAGGCACACTAAAAGTGTATGAAATTACCTTCAGGATATGTGTATATGTATATAAGGTATATATGAAATATAAATTAGTTTCATGTTTAAGAGATACCTCATCATATATATGCAGGTATTCTAAAATTAAAAAAAATACAAAATTCAAAACACTTCTTGTCCCAATCACTCCAGATAAGAGATATTCGACATGTAATGAATATGAGATATGTCACTTGCTTGCCCTCAAAACTTCACCTATAAGTGACTAGACACAGACCCTGAATTTGAGCTGTATATATAGTATAAACCCTAAGAATATACACTTACATTTTAAAAGGATTACTTGGAGCCAGTGAAATCCATGGGGCCAGGCATAAACAAATGTGAAAAGAACCGATTAAGAAATCCTAGCGATCCAAGGCAACAAATGCAAGATAAATTCACAGCCGAAAATTACAAATTTTGTGAAGAGATTTAATACTATGATAGTCTACCAATTTAACTAATGCAAATTTTACATTTTTGGAGTTAAAGATAATGAAACAGCTAAAAACAAACTATGGATTATGTAAAGATAGAATAATATTCATAAAGCAAGAACAAAGTTTATGAATTATGAAGTAAGATTCAGTGGCTTTTTAAAAAAGTGAAAATGTTTGATGGGAAAAATATGCTTATGAGAAAAAAATCCATAAATTATTTTAATCAATAGTTAACTCTAGTCACACATCATAGTCACCTTCAAACTTTAAAAAGCTCATACTTGACCCATACCGGTTAAATCAGAAATTCTGTGGGGTCGTATAGCTGAAGAGAGGAGTCACAAAAAATCCCAAAGCAAGCAAACAAACAAAACACTTGAACTTAGCCTGTGCCAGGAAAGAGGAGAAAAAAGAAGATGACAAATATCCAACAGTCAAGAAACACGAAGCATACAAGAAAAGTCCAACATGCACCTTATAAGCATTCAAGAAGAGATAGAATAGTGGAGAATAGAGAAAATGGTGAAGTCTTCCAAATACTAGGAACTATGTAAAAATTACATTGTATGCTGAGCAGAGGAATAAAAAGAATCCAGATAGAGACACATGGTAGGAAAATAGAAAGAGAAAATGTTGGGAGTAGGTATGGGTAGAGGGAAGTGAGGTGTCTCTAATGTGGATGTGTTTGGTACAGGAAAAAGTTGGAAGTGGTCTTTATGGTATCAGGGTCTAGGCTATGTACAGTCATGTTCCAATCAATGCATAGTGGCTTAGTGAATACTGACTACTAACCAAAATCTGTCTAAGGAACTGGCAGACCGCAGGATAAATAAGACACAATGAAAGAACCCGGGGAAAGAGAAGACAGGCATGTATACGACTGCAATGGATGGCATTAATAGTACCAATACTTCAACCTTCCATGTGTCCAGTCATTTTGTCTGTGACATTCCAGTTTGTTCCTCAATGCCTTAAAAATGGCTGACCTGGAAATGGCTGACCTGGAAATTATTTTGGCCAATAGAATTCATCCGACTTAACAGTGTGCTAGTTCTGAACCTATCCTCAAGAGACTGTGGACCTTTCTCCCAATATACTGCCTTTACTGTGATAATACACCCAAGTTAGCCTGCTGGAGAAAGGGATGCCTGGGGATCAGCCAACAGCCCACAGCCAGCCATGAAGGTAGGTGACTTCAGCCAAGATCAGCAGAGCCCACCACTCTAGAGGCATTGTGAGCGATTATTAATGGCTTTGATACACCAACCCCCGTAACCCAATGTAACAGAGGGCACAGAAGCAACTGGTGGAAAAATAACTCCAAAGTTTCATCTCCTTCCCCTGCACTGTATTAAGCTTTGTTTTCTTGGTTTCACAAAGTTCCAGCTTATTCTGTCTGGTAAACGTGTCCATGGCAAAAGCTGTAGGAGGTGGTGGCAGCTGAAGTATCGTGCCCTTAAATAGCTGTCAGCCCCAAACTATAAACAACAGTAAATACCAAATACCGTGAAGCCTGTCTTGAACCACAGCCCAAGGGAGCCCCAGAAATTGGATGCTTCATAGATATGATCTTTAAGTAAAGGTTGAATACAATAGCCTTGGGGATATTTTCAAATGGTGGCCTAGGCAGAGTTGTCTGATGGGAAGCGTTGCCAGTCTGGGCTTCCCAGAATTTGTCTGCTTCCAAGTGCATAATGAAAAAGACAGCTTTGGGGTTCATCCGGGTGACTTCCCAAGGGTTAGAAAAATCCAAAGTGTTTGAATATGTCCAGGAAAATCCTCGACATCTAGAGGCACTGATCAGACTCGAGGCAAGAGAGGTTGAACTTGCCCTCAGAACTCACAAAATGTTCCTCGAGGAAGTCTCCTCTGCTCCAGCGAGGCCACCTGCTCAGCTCCATAGGACCAACGCTGGGTGGATCGAGAGGGAGGCCTCAAACTATAGGAGGGCCGGAGGGGCAGCCGGTGACCCTCGGGAAGGAGAGCCACGGAGCGGGCTGCGGAGGAAGCTGGAGCCTCCCCACAGGGCTAAGCCGGACTGCAGCTCTGTAATGTACTGGCGGCCAAGGCGGAGGCAGGGGAGGAGCCGCGGGTGGGGAGCGGACCCAGCACTGCTGCTGCTGCTTCCTCTGCCCCGCTGGCCCGCGCTGCGCATTTCCCGGCCTCACCTCTCAGATCGATCCGGTGCAGACCCTGTCCAGGACACCGGCACCAGAAGCGGGGCAGATCCTCCACTGATCCCCACTTGCACACGTAATAATGCGTAGATCTCACTGTGTTTAACGTGGCATCCTCGGCACAGGCCTGCAAACTTGAATTCTAATTGAGAAAAGGGAAGGAAGCGTCTCATTAAGAAGACAGGTGCGACATCTACTCAGATGCGAATCTGCTCCACGCGCACAGCTATTTCATAGCTCATGCCTAGTTTCTCATCTATGGAACGGGATTATTCGTGGCACCTGTTTTATAGCCCTTTGTTTTAAAAAGCATAACCCCCAGGGAGGGCTGAACTCAATACTTGGCACAGAGTACTCAGTTTGCTATTATTATGATTATTGTTCCTATAAATACTATTGCTTTATCATTTTTTCTCTTTTGAATCACCTCTTAATTGGTGGGTAATAGGATGCATTTTCAAATGTCAAAGTATGTTATTACAAGGCAAAGCCTCTTGGTTTTCCTATTTTTCTGATAAACACAAGAGAGGGTGACGAAGTGACAAATTTAAGTGAAGATAAGCAATGAAAACAAAACAGGCACGAAGATCGATTTTTAACATCAGGAGAAGCAAAGACGTTAAGAAGGAGAGACACAGGGGCCACTTCTGTGTTTATTGCACATAGCAGCCGCGTTGAAGATACAAAGAGTAGGAAACCCTGATTGCGCCGGCTACAGGCTCAGCTCTGCTGTTTCTCAGCAACCCTTTCTAAGCAGGTGGGCGGCACTGCTGATGCCCAAGACCTGAGTGACAATTCCTGTCTCAACAGGTCACTCCCTTCGGTTACTCCATTGGAAGAGAGGGGACAGTAAGGGAAACAGGGTCCTTTGAGGCAGAGCCCCGGGACCTTGTGTGCCAGCTGCTCTTCTGCCCACAGCCCAGCCAGCGTCTGCGCCACGTTCTGCTCAGTGGGTGCACAGGACTGGTGTTTATGGAGTGCACTGCAAATAAGTTAATTTTATTTAAGCAAAAGCATGTGACCATTGTCACACATGATGCTATCACCTCAAATATTAAAGTTTTCAAAAAAAATTAAACTTTCCATCATTTGACTTTGTTTTGTTTTGCTAGGGGAGACATTTTGGGCCAACTCAGTGCTTCTCAACTAAGAATTTTAAAGGGATTTTAAAAATTATGGGATCCATATTGCCCTCATTTTGAGGAAGGGGAAATAGAGCACTGAGTTTAGACAATTTTAATGATTAGCTACTGAGCTAGGTGACTTCATTATTCATTCTATATGGTCCCTTATAGTTTATTTCATACATGAACAGGGCATTGAGGTAGAGTCTTCATACATCAATGAGTGGAAAATATTAGTACATTTTCTTTTTCCCAAAGTTAATGTCTTATATTCTTAACTAAAGATATTATCCTATAATAAATACACCACTAAAAAGAAAACCTCAAGATGGATAATTCACTCACTGGCAGCCATATATTTGGTATATTTAAGTGACTGACATCCATTTTGACTGCAAATAATGTGAGGACCAATCTCATTTGCATAAATTCAGAGACTCCCTAAGAACCTTCTGAATATACATATATTGAACCAGAACATGGAAACTACATCATCTGTAAAGGGTCACCCATGGACCAAATCACTTACGACTTTTAAAGTCTACAAATACATTATATCGCATCTGCCTGTTTACTGAAATCAGATTTTTTTTGGAAATTTTTAATGTACACCTTAATGTGATTCATTCTGATATGCTTTTCATTGTGACATTTCCATATATGCATTTTTTGTACCTTGTACATATAAGTTTCCCCTTACCCTCTTGTGCACTTCCTCTCCCCCACTCCTCACTCACCAAAGTCTTCTCTTCCATTTGCTTTTCATTTTATGGTAATATTTTTCTATATATCCTTGGGTTCCAGTTCTGTTTAAGATAGAAACTTTTTCTGCAGTGAACTTTCTTTTAACATTGTAAGAACTATTACATGAATTTTCTAGACCATCTATAATAATACCATTCTTAGCTTTTTTTTTTTTATTATGTTCCAACAGATCTGTCCTAGAAGAGGTACAACCAGAGTGCTCCTTGGAAGCAAAAATGGCCAAACTGCGTCTTACATATTTCGGACATGTAGTCAGGAGAGAACAATCCCTGGAGAAGGACATCATGTTTGGAAGAGTGGCAGGTCAACGGAAAAGAGGAAAACCTTCCACCAGATGGATTAACACAGTGTCTGCAACAATGGGCTTAAACATAAATAAGATGATTTGCCTGGCACAGAATCGGCAACTGTTTCGATCTGCTGTACATAGGGTCGCTATGAGTTGGACTCGACTCGACGGCACCTAACAACAACAACAACAACCTCTGTATAGGACTTTTTCCTTCTTATAATTTCGATTCAGCTCCCACATATGAGTGAGAACATGTGGCATTTCTCTTTCTGAGCTTTTGTTCATTCACTTAAAATAATTTTTTCCAATTCCATCCATTTTGCTGTGAATGGCATTATTTCATTTTTTTGATCACTGAGTAGTATTCCATTGTGTATATGTACCATAGTTTTTTCATCCATTCTTCTGTTGGTGGACACCTTGGTTGATTTCATATCTTTACTATTGTGAAAAGTGCTGCATTGAACATGGAGATGCAGGTGTCTCTGTGGTATGATGACCCATCTCTGTTTGGGTAAATTCCCAATAGCATTATAGCTGGTTCATATAGTAGATCAATTTTTAGTTTTTTAAGATACCTCCATATTGATTTCCACATTGTTGGACCAATTTACAGCTCCACCAGCAATGTAAGAGTGTTCCCTTTGCTCTGCAACCTTGCCAGCATTTTTTGTTATTTGTTTTATTGATCTTGGCCATTCCTACTAGTGTAAAGTGAAATCCCAGAGTTATTTTAATTTGCATTTCCCTAATGGCTAGGGATACTGAGCATTTTTTCATGTGTTTCATGGCTTTATGGACCTCTTCATTTGAGAACTGTCTATTCAGTTCCTTTGCCCATTTGTGTATCGGGTTATGTGCTTTCTTGGGGATTTTTTCCTTAAATTCTTTATAAATTCTGGTAATTAGACCTTTGTCTGATGTATAGGATGTGAAAATTTTTTCCCATTCTGTGGGGGTTTCCTTGACTCTGTTAATTGTTTCTTTTGCTGTACAGAAGCTTTTTAATTTCATGTAATCCCATATCTATTCTTGTTGTAATTTCTTGAGCAATTGGAGTCCTATTAAGGAAATACTTTCCTATGCCTGTATGATAGAGTGTATTGCCTATCTTGTCTTCTATTAGTTTTAAAGCTTCTGGTTTTATGTTGAGGCCTTTTATCCATTTTGAGTTAACTTTTGTGCATACTGAGAGATGTGCGTTGGTTTTCATTTTTCTACATGCGGATATCCATGCTTCCTAGAACCATTTATTGAAAAGGCTATCCTTTTTCCAGTTTACTTGCTTTGCTCCTTTGTCAAAAATAAGGTGGCTACAGGTGTGTTGAGGTATTCCTGGATCTTCTATTCTGTTCTACATGTCTTCAGACCTATTTTTGCGCCAGTACCAAGCTGTTTTTGCTACCCACTACCCTATAGTATAACTTAAAGTCAGGGATTGTGATTCCACCTGCATTAATTTTGCTGCTTAAGAGTGTATTGGTTATACATGGTCTTTTGTGATTCCATACAAATTTTTGGGTCATTTTTTTATTTCTGTAAAGTCAGTAAGTGGAATTTAAATGAGGATCGCATTAAATCTATAAATTGCTTTTGGTAGGATAGGCATTTTTACTATATTAATTCTCCTTATCCAAGAGCAGGGAAGGTCCTTCCATTTTTCAGTGTCCTCTGCTATTTATTTCTTTAATGTTTTGAAATTTTCCTTGTAGACATCTGAAGAGTCTTTGGTTAGATTGATTCCAAGGTATTTAATTTTCTAGTGGGCTATCATGAAAGGTATTTTTTCTGAAATTTTCTTCTCTTCCTGTTTACTGTTAGTGTAAAGAAAAGCTATTGACTTTTGTGTGTTGATTTTATATCCTACCACTTTGCTGAAGGGGTTGATTAGATCTAAATTTTTCTGGATGAGGTTTTGGGGTCTTTTAGGTATAGAATCATATCATCTTCAAATAAGGATAATTTGACCTCTTCATTGCCAATCTGTACCCCTTTGATTTCTTTCTCTTGTCTGATTGCCCTGGCGAGGACTTTGATTACTATGTTAAATAGAATAGAAGAGAGAGGACATCCTTGCCTTGTTCTGGATCCTGAAATCAGCTCTTAAATTCCTTTTGAATGCATGGCACGTGTCTAAATAGGAGCTTGTTGGGTGATGCACAGACAATATAGGAAGCAAGTTCAGTGAGGTGAAATTATACAGTTATAAGGACAAACTATGTATTGGGAGCAGCTTAAAGCACATGACTGAAAGGAAACGGGAGGGCGAGACAGAGATGCTGCCCCCTGGAGACCAGGCACATGCTTACCACCTGGGCACCCAGGAGAACTTGGCAGTCGCTCTTCAGTGCCTTGGAACTAGCCCTTTGCTACCCTTGAGGGGTGAGTTAACACAGCTGTCCAGAGGCGTTCACTACTTTCTGCTTCATACACTTATAGGACCACATAATTGGCCCCATGACTATATGACTATGAGAAAAAGTCCCCAAGAATAGCTACAATTAGAAAAAAAAAAAAACAGACTAAAGGAAACCAAAGTGGGTTTTGCTTCGGTGTTCCCTTATATTATAATCATTGGAAGAAGTAGGAGACAATATTATTTCTTTAGATGGTGGATTTGGCTCTTTTTTTCATTTTTAGGGCAAATAATCACCAAGGAAGCATAGCCTTCTTAATTGTTCTAAATCCCATGACACACATGCCCTTAACATGACGTCTGATGGCTGCTCAGCTGAGGCTTGGCTGTGGCCTGGCAAGCCCCAGTGAATCTGCCTGCCCCCACTCTCTCTCCCACTTCTTGTCCCTGTATCCTCCTGCATAGTTCCATGCTCTCACAACAGCTTACTAGCACAGCTCCCTCCATGAACAGGGCCCGTGTCCAAACTAAGAAACCAAGCCTTTGCCTCACATGCCTTCCTAGCTCAGAAGTTCCAAACCTTTTTTAGAAAGGCAAAGTTTGTATCCCATCCAGACGCACATACTAATCTAGATAGATGGATACCAGGCACCTGCTCCCTAAGGCCATGCCAGGACTTTCTATAGTGTCTTGCCTTTTTATTTTATTTTATTTTGAATCTGTGTTGGATGAAAATGTTGACATAATCTCTTAAGGTTACTAACAGACAAGTGAGAAATAATAATGGATTTCTGAAATTATCCACTCCACATATAAAGCATAGGATATACTTATGTGTGTGTGTGTTGACATAAGCTTCTATCGGCATGCATATAAAGCTTAAATTCTATAGAAAGCTTCAACATAAACCATTGGGAGATACGGTTTTGATTGAAAAATGGTTTAGAGCACTTGTACAAGAATCCATGTAGCCACATAAGAACTCAGATGATAGAATAAATGGCGACAAGCTCAATGTTCGGTACACAGCCTTACCACTCAAGTGCACGAGGGGCAGCATCACCGTCCTACTCTCAGCCAATGCTCTCAGCCGATCATTTGAAGAGACTTCAATGAAGGTCTGTCCTACAAAGAATGTCAATGTATAAACATGAAAAAACATCTCATAGGTCTTGGATTATTGGTTTAAAATCGTGAGGTCAGCTCTGGGGGCAACAGAAAGAACAAGAGCATGAGTACAGACCAATGAGGGGATTCCAGCTAGATGAGCAATCAGTCCAATGAGATCTGAGGACTCAGACCTGCACCAGGCAAGGCAGGAACAGAAGGACCCAGAAAGTACATGAAGATGCACTAAAAGCTGCATTTTTCAGATAGTTGAGACAGGGTCTTTCTATTACAGCAATACTCAGAATAATACAATAATAAGCGTTATTCAGCTTCTCTCTTGTTAACCTCGGCTCACCTCAGCTCTTCAGCCCTATTTCTTCAAAAGGTTTACCTGGAGGACACATATGTGCAGTATGTAGAGGGAAAAGCCACACTTCCCCTCACTGAAGCAGAGGTGGACTGGGTAGGGCAGACCTCTTGCCTCTCATTCCTAACTCCCCTCCCATCTCCTGCCACGTCTGGACTCTTGAAGATGAAGTGCATCTATGTGTATTTATACACTTTTTTGTGTGTGATACTGGGGTTGAACCCCCAGCCTTGTGCTTGCTTTGCAAGTGGTCTACCACTGAGCCACACCCCCAGCCCCTTTTTTACTTTTTAAATTGAGACATTTTATTTTTAAAACCACTAAGTTACACAGGCTGCCTCTGGCTCAAACCTGCGATCCTCCTGCCTCCACCTCCTGAGTTGCTGGGATTACAGGTGTGTGCCAACACACTCATGGATGTATACACTTTTGATACATGTTTCACTTTTTAAAAATTTTGTTTTTCATTAACATGTTTTAATTGTGCATATTTCAATATCTGTATACACTGCGAGTTGATCAAAGCCAGCCTCCCTTTATCTACCCTCCTGTCCTCACCTTCTCAATTTCTAAGAATCACTATGCAATATTCAGGTCAATTTTTTTAGCTTTCATATATAAGAGAGAGTATGTGTTACTGGTCTTTCATGTCTAGCTTATTTCACTTAAAATAATGTTCTCCAGCTCCATCTACTTTGCTGCAAATGACAGAACTTCATCTTTCTTTGTGGCTGATTAATATTCCATTATATTCTGTTTATGCATACATATGTATCATATAGATCCCATTTTCTTTATCCACTCCTCTGTGGATGGGCATCTAGGCTCATCCCAAATCTTAGTGTTATGAGGATGAAATGTGTTGGGGAAGTGTTGAGGATGAAATGTTCCCCCACAGGCTTATGTGTTGAATGCTTAGTCCCCAGCTGGTGGCGCTATTTTTAGAGGAGCTGGAAACTTTAGGACAGGAGGCCTAGCTGGAGGAACTGGGTTGCTGAGGTTGCGGCTTCAAAGGATGCATGTTATCTCCTGACCTGCCTCCTCTCTGAGCCTTGGCTGCCAGCAAGTAAGCAGCCGTGAAGTTCTGCCCCACCATGAGTCCTGGATAATAGAGCCAACCAAACATAGGCTGAAACCTCTGAAACCATGAGCCAAAATAAGCCCTTCTTCCTTAAACTGCTTCTCTTGAATATTTGTCATGGCAACCAAAAGCTGACGGGCACACTTAGGTAGAGAATGGGTAGAACTGCAGTGAGCAGGGCATGATGTAGACACTGCAGGTGGGAGGCAGATTGCATTTTCTTGGGATATTTGCCCAAATTGTTCAGGACCCAGCACGGCAGTCGAATCCACACAAACTCCTACCTGATGTGACCCAAGTAGAAAATCAGGCTGCTATTGTGGGCCCTTTCTAAACCACAAGATTTGTTAGGAAGGAGTCAGGCTCAGTCATCAGAGGATCTGATATCTAAGTTTCAGGGTATCCATCCAGCCATCCCCTGCTCACCATAGTTGGTTACATGCCAAGGAGGACAAGCTGTTTAATTTCAAAAGTCTCTAAATTTGGAAAGGCCTTTTAAAGGCCTTGTAAATGCCAAAGCAAACTTTCCCAGTGGCTCCCCCATTCGGAAATCCATCTGAAAACAATCATCCAAAACATGGGCTGCATATCCATTACAAAATTATTTATATTAGGCTAATATTGTAAGCAAATGTGCAAAACTGTGGAATTATTAGGTACATTGAAAGTGATGAAATTCCATCTGATAGACTATCATGCTTCCATTAAAACTGATGTTTACAAAGAGTTATTAAAGCTTGGAAAGATGTTTACATTATAATGCTAAGTGAATTACAAGACTTCAGCAACATCTGTGCTGTATGATTTCAAGTCCTTTTTAGCCTGTACAAAGAAACGAAGACAAAACATCTATAAATTTTAACTGATTCTTTTCTCTGAGATTGTGATTTTTCTTTTTATTCTTCTACAGTCTCCAAATTTTAATGTTTATATGACATTTACAGTAAGAAAAATAAAAAATAATTTTATTTAAAAGGGACAGTCCTGGGCCAGCTCCTGACCTCGCTGTAGCCCTTTCACACATAAGTTAACAGGATATGCAGAGCAGAGAAGCTCTGAGCTTCTTTAATAAGATAAATGACAGGCCAGTACCGAAGCTGAGCAAACTCACAGAGAAACCAAAAACCACGAAGCTGAAATGGCAGACTGACAAAATTTTCATTAATATTTGTGAAGAGTCAAAAGACTCATAATGAATTCCTAGTTACTGTTTTGCAATGTGGCTTTCTCCAAGCCAGGGAGCATTGCCTTTTTGTTTAATGAAAAGCGGTGAGGAACGTTCACAGGCTATTTCAACTATGATAAAACTCAGTATCTGACTGTAGCAAAATACACAGCTAAGAGGTAAAATGTAGTTAACCTTCTGGGGTTGCAACTTTCAGAGAGTCATTCAGGTTAGTTCAGTGTAAAGCACCACTTAGGAAAGACACATGTGAGGTGGTCATGGAGGCAACATCTCAGGAGGGCAGTGGAAAGGGACAAAGGAGTACGACCAGGGCCTATAATCTGAAGGAGTGTCATGAACACTTGACCTGCAGAGTGGCCTAGAGTCTAAGGATGCTTCAAAGGCTTTGGCAACAAGAGTCCACCCCTCGCTTCGATTGCTCTTCTATTAATGCCACTCAAATACCCTGAGCACTTGCTTTTACCTGTTCTGGTACCAGTAGGTTTCTACACCTTCCCATCTCTAATCTTGTTCTGTGTATCCTATCTTCTGTTTCTGGTCAGTGTGGTTTACATATAGTGCATTGTTGTTGCTGTTGTTAGGTGCCAATGAGTCGGTACCTGACTCATAGTGACCCTATGTACAACAGGCGAAACACTATTGTAAGTGCTTCTGTGCTGTTCATAGGGTTTTCAATGGCAGATTGATTTTTGGGAGTGGGTTGACGGGTCTGTCTCCCAAGCCTACAGTGCCTGGTGTTCCCAGGTGGTCTCCCATCCAACTACTAACCAGGTCTGACCCTGCTTAGCTTCCAAGATCTGATGGGATCAGATGCCATGGGGCTACAGCTGCAGGCATAGTGCATTGTGGCTCTCCCTTCCACTGCATGGTGTTCTGGGAACTTCAACTCTCACTGCCAAGTGCCTCACTCTCTCTGTATTCCTAGCTCAAGGAGGAGTTGAAGAGTCTCAGCAGTTCTGTTTACAATACATTAGCTTCTTAGCCCCTGATATGCCTGTGTAATGGTTTCTCTGCCTTCCTGTGCTCTGTCCCCTTCCTTTGCCCATCGGGAAGTGTTCTCAGGCTGGGCAGTTTCACTTAAAGGATAGAGGAGAAAAAAAGCTAAGGTTTCTAAGGCTTTGTCCTAATGTTCTGAAAACAACCACTGAGAATTTTTTTGGGGGGGGTTGCCTGATGAAAATTTAGGGTGAAGAATCTGGTTCTGGAATGTTAACATGTCTAATCTACCTCAAGTCCACTGAAGAGGACAGCTACATGTGTTGGTCAGTTTTTTGTTGTTGTTGTTGTGACCAAATGCCTGAGAAAACAAATGTTGCCTAAATTACTTTTCCTGGGTAGCGGTGAAGAGAGCATTATTCCCCCCAGAACCACAAGGGAACAGACTGACCAGAGAAGGATCACGTTAAGTTAAACTTGGTGAACCACAGGTTTACTGGGGTTGCTTACAGTGTATGGGGGGCTCTCACACAGCACTTATGGATAACTCCACCACCCAGAAGGGTCCCTTCAAGGAATTTCCATCAAGGTGTCCCACAGGAAGCTAACACTTCCAAGGAGGACATCCCAGCACTGGGGAGCAAGTCTTGCTCTCCCTTCCAGCATGGGAGTTCCTAACAGGAGTGAGCAGCACCTCCAAGGAAGGTCTTTTGGGTTTTCCTGAGGGTCTTATGACCCTCCTTTCTCCCTCAATAGGGAATATCAATACCTCCATCACCCTCCTCAGAGGCCTAACCAAGTGCTCTATAGGTTTCCTTATTTCATCACTCTGACTGTGAGCCAGGGTCCCCCAGGTCATCACAGCTGCCCTATTTCACAATGGCAATGACCATGCCCAGGTCAGAGGAACCAGCTACACTCAGTCAATTCAAAGGAGAAAAGATTTATTTTGTCTCACACTTTCAGCATTTCCCACTATGTCCCACTGACGCCATCTCTCTGGGCCAGGGGTGAGGCCAAGCATCATGGCAGAGATGGCACAGTGGAACAAGTGGTTCACTTCGTGGCCACAGGGAATTGATAGGGGAGGGAAGGAGAAGGGAGATGGGGATAAGAGGTAGCCCCCCAACCACACCCCTATGACCTGCTTCTTTCAGTTAGGCACCACCTCTACTTTTCCACCACCTCCCAATAGTGCTATTGAATTTTGAACCCATCAGAATCCACTGATGAGATCAGAGTCCCCAGGGTGCAGTCCCCAAAGCATTAGATGGCCACAAATCGTTTAACATGACATTGGGGACACTTCAGACTGGAACCATACACTGCAAAAACTACTTTGTGCTTACTTTCTAACAAATGTTTAATCAATATTTTTATGTACAGAAAAAGGTATGGGATTAACATATTTAGCTATGAACCAGACCACATTCCTGATAATTTATTATGTTTCACATAAGTATACTATTCTCTATGTTGGGCATATTAATGAAAGGGCTGCTAACATCTAGACTGCTATTTTTCTTTTTTTTTTTAATGGATGGAAGCTCTTTAAAGTTATTAGTAGTAATTTTTTAGTTAATATATAAATTAATGGGTTTCTTTTTTTTTTTTTTTTTTTTTTTTTTTTTTTTTTTTTTTTTTTTTTTTTTTTTTTTTTTTTTTTTTTTTTTTTTTTTTTTTTGCGGTCCTGGGAGTTGAACCCAGGGCCTCATGCCTGCATGCTCCGCAAGTACTGGACCACTGAGCTGCACCCCCAGCCCATTTTTTACTTTTTGAGGCAGGGTCTCACTAAATTACGCAGACTGCTCCTGGTCTCCAACTTGCGATCCTGCTGCCTCCGCCTCCCGAGCCCCGCTGGGATTACAGGCATGCGCCACTGCGCCCGGCTTGGGTTTCATTATTTTTCTACACATGCATATTATGTACATTGCTCATGTTCACCTCCTGCTACCCCTGTCCCCCTCCTACTGGTTCCCTTCCTCCAAACAAACAGTACCCTTTCTGATATATATATATATATATGTATATATATATATATATATATATTTTTTTTTTTTTTAGTATTTCTTTACCACATTATGAAAATAATGGAATCTCAGGGGCTGAGGGGCACTGGGAGCTGACAGTCTTGCTGTCACTGGGCCATTAGGCACATTTCTTTTGCAAAATTAACATTGCTCCACCATTGCTCCATATATATATGCTCCATATACAACAACTATCTATCTATCTATCTATCTATCTAGATCTAGATAGATAGATAGATAGATAGATAGATAGATAGATAGATAGATAGATAAATAGATAGATATATAGTTGTTGTTGTTGTTGTTAGGTGCTATTGAGTCAGATCTGACTCATAGCGACCCTCATAGGGTTTTCAATGGCTGATTGTTTCAGGATTGTTTCAGAAGTGAGCTGCCATTTTCTTCTCCCATTTTTGTGGTGCTGGGAATTGAACCCAGAGCCTCAGAGAGCTTAGAGCAGCATTCTACCAACTGAACTAAACCCCAGTTTTTGAATGTGAGAGAAAAGATGATACTTGTCTTCCTTCCCTTTCATATTGCCCCCAATTCCCATCATTTCCCTTTCTCCCCTCATATAGTCCCTCTTCTACGTTCATGACATATATATTACAAATTTTAAATATTTTAAAATCTATTTTACATATATATATTTTAAAATTTGGAGTCCATATTTGAGAAAAATGTGATTTTTGTCTTTCTGGATCATATTTATTTGACTTAAAATGATGATCTCTAGTTCCATCCATTTTCCTGCAAATGGCATAATTTTGTTCTTTGTTACAGCTAGGTAAAATTGCATTGTATATAGGACACATTTTCTTTATCCATTCATCTACTGATGGACATCTAGGTTGACTCCATGTCTTGAATATTGTGAATATGTCACAATAAACATGGACAAAGAAGTATCTCTGTGGTATGTTGATTTAGCTTCCTTTAGGTATATACTCAGAAGTGGTATAACTGGATTAATTGGAAGTTCTATTTTTAGTTTTTGAGGAACCTCTATGCTGATTTCCATAATGGCTGCCTCAAATTCTCACCAGCATAGATTGCTGTATATTTTTAAGAATGATTTTGCCTAAATATACATTATATTAGTTACTGAAGACAATGATCCTTGTTTGTTCAGGACCCAAAATAACATAATGAGAAGCCTCTTTCTCATTTTCATTACTATTTATATTGCTTTCAGCAAAACTATAGGCAAAAAGGAGTAGAAATTTTGCTTTTGGCATCTAGATATGTTTGTTGAACCAAGAATCGAGGAAGGTAGTTAAAGGGCAGTGAATGGCTTTAATGGTGGAGCAATGTTAATTTTGCAAAAGAAATGTGCCTAATGGCCCAGTGACAGCAAGACTGTTAGCTCTCAGTGCCCCTCAGCCCCTGAGATTCCATTATTTTCATAATGTGGTAAAGAAATACTCATATTGTAGGTCAATGCTTGAAGGTTTCAGGGAAGGAACTTAATATTTACTGCAAACGTAATACACCAGGCACAATATACCCTCATTTGAATTCTCTCACACCCAGTCCATCAAGCCTCACAAAAATGTCATACTTTAGGTGCAATGTTTGTGATGTCTCAGAAAACTGAGATTTAGAGGGTTGGCCTTTAAAAAGTCTATCTGGGTGAGCTGAGATTACTTCTTTGCCTCTGACTGGATAACTGTAGGCTGATAGTAGGTATCACAACTCTCCTATCCTCCAGTACAGTTAGCATCAAGCTGTTCCAATGTTGTAGCCTGTGGTCTGTGTGTAGCAGGACTGGAAGTAGCTGGTGAAGGATAGGAAGGCAGAGCACTAATGAGGAGCTGAGCCAGGGAGTCCAAACCACAGCCAATGGGCTGGTGAGAAGGTCAAAGAGCCTGCTGCCTCACTCCCCTTAGTCAAACAGCCTCAGTCTATTTCCAATCTTATTCCCAATTTTCCCTCAGTCATCAGTGTCCATTTGATCAGAACTCCAAACAAATTAATGAGCATCTTAACATGTTTGAGAAATGCATGAATAATGGTGTAGTTTTCTTTCAGTGTGATTGCTCTTTGCCAAATATCTGCTTAGAAAAATAAGGCCTTCTTCCTTGCCTTTATATGGTAGGAAAAAATTCATAAATTCCCGTGGTTTTAGGAAGGAAAGAGCTAACTTCCAGGTTGAATGCTAACAGACTCTCTTCCATTTCTCAGAAATCCTTGACTCAACAGTTGTTTCCTACACATGCCCTGTGCCAGGGGAAGACAAGATGAACACTTTTTTTACTTTCTGCCTGGCTGGAATTTTGCTATTCATTGTGTCATAGCCATTCATACACAGATTTCCTGCAGTGACACACCCACACACCTACCAACACTTCCACAAATCTTTTTCTGAGGCTGAGTGGGGTGGTTACATAGTGCTGACTGCCCTTTTACTCAGATGTCTTGCATCAGAAGGGAAACCTCTTCATATTCTCTGTTAATGTTCAAAATGACAGGAACCATGAGTGAAAATAGTATGAATCAGCAGGGCCACCCAGGAATGCATTATTGAGGACTGTGTGGATAGAAATGAAGAATCTAGTTGAATTCTTAATAATGTGTAAGTTCAGAGAAACAGTAAAATTTCTGGACCCGACAAAACACTTTAGGTCACTGGCTATAATCACTCAGGCCAAGGGATACAGAAAATGACTCCTAAGTGGATGGGAAAAAGCTAATGAGGTTCAAATTGAGCAAGAAAATGCAAAGAGATGCCTAAACTTTCAATGTTGCTGCTTAATCACAAGAAGCCATTTTGGCCCATGTGGCAAAAGCTGCATTCTGAGGATGACAGAACAACTAGATAAAACACAGAATGATCTCTGAAGACTATGTGATTTCATTACCATCTCTGCACTCTCTGCCTTTAGTTTTTCAGAGAGTCACATTATCAAGATGGCAGAATAGGGTTTTCCTGGCTTCTTTCCCTCTACAGAAACCCAACTAGTGATGATCCACAGGCAAGAATATCAATACCCTAGAACACAAGAATGAGGCAGAGACACCCTGTGGACCACAGAACTGAAAAAAGGCAGGAATGGACAGTAGGAAGAACTGTCCTCTTTGAATTTTCTACCCTTCTCCTAAGCTGGCACAGTGCCACAAACAAAGAATGCCCTGGACCTATGGTTTCTACAGTGGGAAAAGGGCATTAGAAGCAGACATTTACTTTCCCCATCATTCTGAGAACCTCCTTATGAGACTTACTACTTTATTATCATACCAGAACCATTGGAAATGCCCATGTATTAGTCAGTTTTTCATCCCTATGATATCTGTGATAAATCAATGTAGAGGGGATAAAGGTTTATTTTGGTCATTATGTCAGAGGTTCCAGTCAATAATTGGTTCTGTTGTTGTGGAGCCTGTGGTGAGGCAGAACATCATGCGGGGAGTGTGTGTTTGGGCAAAGCTGCTCATGTGATGGTGCTGGGAAGCAGAGAGAAAAGAAAAGAGAGACAGAGGAAAAAGACAAAAGTACCAAAATCCCTTTCAAAGGACCATCCCCAATGACCCAACTTCTTTCCATTATGCCCAGCCTCCTCAAATCCACCACCTCCCAGTAACTATCAGCTGAGAACCAGACTTTCAACACGTGAGCTTTGAAGAGTATTTTCAAACTGTAACAGCCAGCAAGGATGGACTACCTGGGGCCAATTACAAACAAAGAGGGTAAGCAGGGCTCACAGCAATTTCATGTGGATCTTAGTGGTTGCTCTGTTTTCTAGTGAGTAGAGGCATTAGACCAGAGAAATACACCAATGGCAGCACGCCACAAAAAACACTGTCCATAGGAAGCAGTTGCAAGTTGGCAATTAAATTCCAGTGTGTGCATGAAATCTGCAGAAACACCTATAGGTCAGTGATTAAATTCTGTTGTAATAATCAAATTCCATGTCCATGATGTCTTCCCTAAAAATGAAAGCAACAGAGGTCAATGATTAAGTTCTAGCATTTTTTTTTTCAGTACTGAGGGTGTGAACTCAGGGCCTCATGCATGCTAGGCAAGTGCACTACCACTGAGCTATATCACAGCGTCCCCCCCCCCCCTTTTATTATTTTCTTTTTATTTTGAGACACAATCTCTCTAAGTTGTGTAGGCTACCTGTGGCCTCAAACTTGCTATCCTCCTGCTTCCCAAGTATCTGGGATTATAGGAATGTGCCACAGTGCCTGTCTAAGTTCCAGTATTAAATAGTAAAATCTATCGCTGTCAGAGAACATCCATAAAGGCAGAAGAGATAATTGCCTCCTCAGATGTACAGGCACTAACTTAAGTATTCAAGGACTATGAAAAATCAGGGAAATATGGCATAAACAAAAGAAACAAATAAAGCTCCAATAATCAACTCAGAAGAAATAGTTGTTGTTAGGTGCTATTGAGCTGGGTCCAACTCATAGCAACCCTATGTACAACAGAAAAAGCACTCCCCAACATTTTGCCATGTCTGGCCTATTGTCAGTGCTTCTCCATTATTCATAAGGTTTTCAATGGCTGATTGTTTCAGGAGTAGGTTGCCAGGTCCTTCACCCTAGCCTGAAGCACTTGTAGTCCCAGGTGGTCTCCCATCAAAAGGCTAACCAGGCTGACTCTGCTTAGCCTCCAAGATTAGGTGGGATCAGATGCCAGGGTGCTATGAAATGGCTGAAAATGAATTCAAAATAATTCTTTTAAAGTACTTCAGGGAACTTCAAGAAGATAAATATAGAAAATTAAATTAAATTTGCAAAACAATACATTAATAGAAAGAGAAGTTTGGCATAAGAAATGAAGGAATTTGAAAAAAGAACTCCCAGAGACAAAGAATATAATAACTAAACTAAAACTTTTAATAAGAAGCTTGAGCAGCAGACTTGATCAAGTAGAGGAACAATGAACTTGAAAATGGAACATGTGAAATTATATAATCAGAGGAAAAAAGATAAAAGAATAAAAAATAATGAAGAAGGGTTATGGGAATTACACGACATCATCAAATGAACTTTCATATAGTTGGAAGAAAATAGAAGAGAAAAGTCAGAAAAAAAGACCTAGGAAGTATATTCAAGGAAATAATTGCTGAAAATTTCCCATGTCTAGGAAAAGATTACAACATCCAGATGCAGGAAGCTCAGGGTCACCAATCAAAACTTAACCCAAAGAGGCATTCACCAAAACAAACTGTATTCAAATTACTGAAAAATCAAAGATAAAGAAACATTGAAATCAGCAAAATATTTTTTAAAAATCACATTCAAGGGAGCTTCAATATAGTTTACAGCAGATTTCTCACCAGAAACTCTGCAGGCTATAGTATGATACAGTGCTTAAGGAAAAAACTGTAAATCAATAATACTATATTCACCAAAGATGTCTCTCAGAAATAAAGGAGAGAAAAAGACTCTCCCAGGAAATGCTAAACTGAGTTATACAAACTGAAAAAAGAAAACAGATGGAAACAAGTAATGTGAAAACAACTGAGAGTATAAAATTCACTGGTAAAAGTAAGTACATGGTCAAATTCAGAATAATAATGTAACTGTGGTGGGTTAATCACTTATATTATCAGAATAAAAGTTAAAGAACAAACTATAAAAAAATAGTAATTACAATAATTTGTTAAGAGATAAGCAATACCAAAAGATGTGAATTGTAGCATCAAAAGTTCAAAATGTGGGGAACTAGAGGAGTTAATGTACAGAGTTTTTTGGGGGTGTTGTTTATTTCAATCAAAGTTAAGTTTTTATCAGTGTAAAATAGCCTGTTATAACTATAATATTTTTTTTGTAAGCATCATGGTGAGCATTAGATGAAAATCTATAATAGATGCATTAACAATAAAAAGTAAGGAATCAAACATAACTACTAGAGAAAATCACTAAGCCAGAAAAGAAGACAGTAAGAGAGAGGCAAAGAAAAAATGATCTAGAAAACAATAAAATGGTAGTAGTAAATCCTTAATTATCAATAATTATCTGAATATAAATGGATTAAATGCTCCAATCAAAATACATACAGTTTATGAGTGGATAAAAGAAAAAAGCAAGTCTCAACTATGTGCTGCCTATAAGAAACTCACTTTACCTGTAAAGGCTCACATCAAATGAATGTGAAGGAATGAAAAAAGATATTCCCCACAAATGGAAACCAAAATAAAACAGGAGTAGCTACATTAGATAAAATTGATTTCAAGTCAGAAACTGTGACAAGAGATAATGAGGGGTCAATTCATAACAAGGATATTACAATTGTAAATACCATATATTCTCAAATCTAATATGCATCCTTTCCACAGTTTCAGAGGGCTACAAAATCAAATGCAGATTAAAATCTCATGCAGATTGGATTCATAGTCAAAATCTAGGATCCCTTAATAACAAAAACTCTCAAAAATTAGCCATAGATGGAAAGTATCTTAACATAATATATATCATATGTGACAAACCCACAGATGGTATACTGAATAGGGGAAAGTTGAAATTTTGTCCTATAAACTCAGGAACAAGATAGATGCCAACTTTAGCAATTTCTATTAAATATATTACAGGAGGTCTTCGCCATAGCAATGAGCAAGCAAAAGAATAAAAAGCATCCAAACTGGAAAGGAAGAATTTAAGCTGTCCCTGTTTGCAGATGACATGATCTTATATGTAGAAATTCCTAAAGGCTTTACCAAAAAATGGTTAGATTTAACAAGCTAAATTAGTAAAGTTGCAGTTACAAAATCAACTTGCAAAAATTGGTAACTTTTTTATGCCTTCATAGTGAACTATGTAAAAAAAAAAAGAAAGACAAGAAATAATTCTATTTACAATAGCTACAAAAATACTTAGGAATAAATTTAACCAAGGTAGTAATAGATCTCTACATCGAAAACAATAAAACATTGGAAGAATCTAAAGAAGACACAAATAAATGATAGACTATCATGTGTTCATGGATTGGAAGAATGGATACAGTCAAAATATCCCTACTGCCCAAAGTGATCTTCAAATTCAAGATGATTCTATCAAAATACTAAGGACACTATTCATGTAAATGATAAAAAAAATCTTAAATTTCATATGGAATCATAAAAGACACAAAAGAACCCAAGAAATGTTAAGCAAAAAGAACAAAACAGGAAATGTCATATTATCTGACTTCAAAATATAATACAAAGCTACAGTAACCAAAACAGCATGGTACTGGCATAAAAATAGACTTGTAGATCTATGGACTAGAGAGTTCAGAAATAAATCCATGCATTTCTGACCACTGATTTTCAACAAAAGTGCCAAAAACACACAATGGGAAAAGAATAATCTCTCCATCAAATAATATTGGAAAGCTGGATATCCATTTGCAGAAGAATGAAATTAGACCCTATTTCTTAACATATACAAAAATCAACTCAAACAATTCTGAGTAAAAATTCATTGAGTGAAAATAACCTAAAGATTTAAATGTAAGCCGGCGTGGTGGCACACACCTGTAATCCCAGCAGCTCGGGAGGCGGAGGGAAGCAGGAGGATTGCAAGTTCGAGAACTGAGGCAGTCTGCATAATTTAGTGAGACCCTGTCTCAAAAAAGTATATTTTAAAAAAAAAGGGCTGAAGGTGCAGCTCAGTGGTCCAGCACTTGCAAAGCACCCAAGCCTGAGGCCCTGGGTTCAACCCCCAGTACCGCAAAAAAACAAAAAAAAGAAAAGATTTAAATGTAACACCCTCAAACTATGAACTACAAGAAATTATAGAGAAAGTCTCCATGAAATTGGCCTATTTTCTTTTTAAATATGACTTCCGAAGTATAGGCAATAAAAGAAAAAGTAGACAAATGGATTATGTCAAACTACAAATTTCTGCATAGCAGAGGAAACAATTAGCAGAGTGAAGAGACACCCTATAGATAGAAAATATTCACAAACTATACATCTAATAAGGGGTTAATATCCAAAATACTTAAAGATCTCAATCAAGAAATAGTAAGAAAACAACTCAATTAAGAAATGGGGAAAAGACTAACATATTTCTCAAAAGAGGACATCAAGAGGTCAACATATATATTTTCCTGTGTGGGGGGGTGGATAATGCTCAACATTATTAATTGTTAGTGAAATATAAATTAAAACCACAATGAAATATCACCATGGTCCAGTTAGAATGGCTATTATAAAAAGAATAAAGATGAATTGATGAGGATGTGGAGAGAAGGGAACTCTAACATACTGTTGGTAAGAATGTAAATTAATATGTTGTTGTTGTTAGGTGCCTTCAAGTCGGCATCCAACTCACAGCGACCCTCTGTACAACAGGGGAAACACTATTGTGAGTGCTTCTCTGCTGTTCATAGATATCATGAAAAACAGTGCAGAGGTTCCTCAAATTATTAGAAATAGTACAGTAATATGTTCCAACAAGCTCACTACCAGATATATATTCAAAGAAAATTAAATCAGTATGTTGAAGAGATAGATATCTACACTCCTTTGTTTATTGCAGCACTATTCACAGTGATTGTTGTTAGGTACCATGGAGCCAGGCATTCAATGGCTGATTATTTGGGGATTGTTTTGGGAGTGGATTGCCACTTCCTTCTCTCATTTTTGGGGTTTAGCTCAGTTGGTAGAATGCTACACTGTACTCTTTGAGGACCTAGTTCCAATCCCCAGCACTACAAAAATGGGAGAAGGATGTGGCAATCCACTGCCAAAGTAATCCTGAAAACAATTAGCCATTGAAAAGTCTATGAGGGTTGCTATGAGTCAGACCCAACTTGACAGCACCTAACAACAATAACAAAGTACATTCAATAGAATATTCTTCAGCCACAAAGAAGAAAATACTGCCATTTGTAATATTGATGAACCTGAAGAAAATTATGTTATGTGAAATAAGGCAGGTACAAAAATACAAACACTGCTTGGTCTCACTCAGATGTACAATCTTAGAAAGTTGAATTTGTAGAAGTAGAAAGATGGTTACCAGAAGTTAAAGTGGTTAGGGGATGGCAAGACTTCGATCAAAGGATATGAAAGTACAGTGAGATAGGAAGGATATGTTCCAGAGAGCTATTATACAGCATGGTAATTATAATTAATGATGTTGTTGTTGCTGTTAGGTACCATCGAGTTGGTGTCTGACTCATAGTGACCCTATGTACAACAGACAAAAAACTATTGCCAGTGCTTCTCTGCTGTTCATAGGCTTTTCAATGGCTGATTGGTTTTTGGGAGTGGGTTGCCAGGACCTTCTCCCAAGCCTACAGCACTTGGTGTTCTCAAGTGGTCTCTCATCCAAGTACTAACCAGGTCTGACCCTGCTTAGCTTCCGAGATCTGACGGAATTGGATGCCACAGTGGTATGGCTGCAGGCATAATGATTATATACTACCAGTATATTCTCTCTGTGTGTGTGTGTGTGTGTGTGTGTGTGTGTGTGTGTGTGTGTGTTACTGGGGATTGAACCCAGGGCCTCACACTTGCATGCTTTGCAAGTGCTGGACCACTGAGCTGAACCCTCAGCCTGCTTTTTACTTTTTGAGACAGTGTCTCGCTAAATTTCACAAACTGCCTCTGGTCTTGAACTTGTGATCCTCCTGCCTCCAACTCCCAAGTCACTGGGATTATAGGCGTGTGCCACCGCACCTGGCTCCTACCAGTATATTCTTAAAAATGCCAAAAGATATTAAGTGTTCTCACCATAAAATGATAACTGAGTGAGGTAGCATATTTGTTACTTAGATTTAATCATTCCACAATGTATATGTATGGAGAAAGATGTGGCAATCCACTCCCAAGGCAATCCTGAAACAATCAGCCATTGAAAACCCTATGAGGGTCAGGGTCGCTATGGGTCGGACAAGACTCCATGGCACCTAACAACAACAACAACAACAACAACAACAACAACAACAACAACAATATATATGTACTTCAAAACATCATGTGGTACAAAACAAATATATACAATTTTATTTGTCACTTTTGGAGGAAGAAATTGAGGGAACGAAGGAGGAAGGAAGGCAAGAGGGAAGGAATGAAAGAAGGAAGGAAGGGAAGAAAAGGAAGGGAGGATAAAAGGACACAAGGAAGGAGGGGAGGATGAAAGGACAAAAGGAAGGAAGCAAGGAACAAAGGAAGAAGAACTTAAACCTGTATATGCAAAGCTAGGCATATTCACATTCAAATCAGGCAGAAAAATCCAAAATGGGATTTCTTTAATTGTTCCCACTGGCATGTATATACAGGTTAATACTCAAACTTGAACATATATGAGAATTGTCTGCAGGTTCCAGAAATCCCCAATTGCTAGGTCCCTCCCCAAAAGATTTTGATTCAATATATGTGAGGTGTGACCTGAGAATCTGCATTTTTAAGAACTCAGATGATGCTAATGCTTGTTGCCTGAGGACCACGCTTTTAGAACTGTAGGACTGGCACAGGCCTGGAGCAGCCTGGCAGAGGAGGCCTGCTCTCCATCACAGCGGTGTGTCTTCTTACCAAGGCTGACACCCTCTCCTTGCTTTGGGCCAACAGGTGGCCAAAGTAACCCATGGCAAGATATCACACCTGCTTTATATTTGGTGCGTTGATTTCATTAGGTTAATTTTGAGGAAAGTAAGCCATACCATGTAATTATTTTTCCCTTATATCTCCCCTGCTTCCAATGAAAACAATGTAATAAGGCTTATAATAAATTATGAGCATATTTAAGACTTAAAATGGAAATAGCAAGAAACATGTAGAAAGAAAAGAGAGAAAACATATCAAAAATAAATAAATAGGACCCTAATAAGGGTCTAAGCACAGGCATTAATTTTAGCCCAGAATTTTTAAATAAGTAAAGAACAGGAATAGCAGAGAAGCACTGACATAGTGCCGGGCATGGCACAGTGTCAGGGAGTGTTTCCTTTCATTGTACATAGGGTCGTTATGAGTCGGACCCAACTTGACAGCACCTAACAACAACAACAAAGAATGAGAACATGGGTCACAAAATTGTCAAGATGTATGAAGCAAATGTAGAACAATTCTTCAGGGGACCCCATCCATGGGGGACTTTAAATACTAAGGAGGAAAGGAAGGGGCAGTTTAGGACAGAAGTGTCACATGAGCAATCACTCCCATATTCAAAGTGGTGACAAGAAGATCCCATATGCAGGGCACTTTGGCAGCTGACTGAAGGATGCGTGGGAGGTCATTTTGAGGATAAGCCAGCCAGAACGCCAGCCAGAACGCTCTGGTGGTACAATGTGAGCATCCAGACCCAGGCCCATCTTGTGCTCATCATCGTCAGACCTTGAGTTAAGCAGAAACAAAGACATGAATTGTTGATGGCTCACTGGGGAAACCAGATTAACTTCCCCTGAGCCCTGGCAACATCAGATCCATTCACAAAAGCAACAGCCCATAGGAGAGGAGAGCAGCCCCCTGTCTGGAGAGAGACCGGAGGGGACTCTCTGGGACCTTGCATGGCGTCTCCTGCCATAAGGAAGCCCCACAGCCCTTAGAAAAAACACTCCAACAGAACAGACTCGGCCCTCATTGCCTGCCCCTGGGGATTCTGTGAGGTGTCTAGTGGCTCCCGTTCAAACCCCTGTCATGTGGTTGGACTCTGCAGATTACCAGGACATTTGGCCAGGCCGGAGGTTCCACCTCCTGTCAAGGGACTCTCGCCTGCCAGGAAGGGTGGAGTGGCTGAGAGAACAATCCCATCGCATCTGTTCCATTGCCACTTCTGTGGTCTCCTCTCTCTCCCTCCTGACACCCTTGCCTGAGTCAAAACAATCCCGACACACGTGATTAGACTAATGTCTCAACATGCCCTGTGTCCCTCCAGCCATCTTTCTCAGAAAAACCGAGCCCCCTAAATAAACATTGTTTTGCTTTGGAGCCAAGAGGACAGAGAGGGTGGCCGGGCAGCTTCTTCTTTCCACCAGGTCCCGTCACACTTTGTTTATCCTCAGCGATTAGGCCATATAAAGGGAAGGTACGAGGATCTAACTTTCCCTGGCCTGGGCTTATTGTTTACTTTTGCCTTGCCGTCAAACCCATCATGAGTGTCTCTTACTGTCTTTCCCATAAATGATCCAGACTCAGTGGAAAAGAGAACATTCCTCTGGGCTGCTTAACAAGCAAATTATTTTTCAACTGCTTCATTCCCTTCCTCTCTACCCTCTTTGAATAAACATTTGGGAGATGTGATCCTGTGGCCTGGCAATTTGCAAAGATACTCTTTGTCCTCACAAAGGCAAAACAAGATAGACGAGGTTAATGGAGGATATGAGTTATCTTGGATAATCAGTTGAAATATCCACATCTCTAATTCAAGGCTTCCTTTGATTTATCAATGTCATAGTTCACATTAAGGCCCCCAACGTCCATTTTCTTCATTTCCTTTCTAATTATTGCTTCCCAACTCAATAATTTGCTGTTATATAGTTTCTGAAGTCGTGCATCTAGTTTGTTCAGCATCTTGGAATGTGATGAGAAAAATGGGCTCTCTGTTGGAACAACCATATGGACTTTTTGTTCTTTTCATTTACTCTTCCTACCCTCTCCCACTTGTCAGTAATTATCTCAGGCTAGTGGCTAAGGACTCCGGAGACCAGAGTAAATTAGCCTTTCAGAGACCTCTGGGGGAAGGGTTGTAAAGAAAAGATGACCAGGAATTGGAGGCCTGCGTGCAAACCAGTGTTACGGCTTGTAGGGGCAGAAACTTGTGCAAATTCTTTAATCCGTAGGATTCCCAGTTACCTTGTGTGTAAAGCCTCAGAGATTTTAAACTCTCAGAGAATGTAAAGTCCAGAATTTAGAGGCTAGAAAAGAACCAGCAACAGCCCACCTCTCTGGGCAGTTGAGTGACATGGGAAGAATGTGTAACACTTCTTGTCACTTCTCTGTCTTTCCCAGGATGAGCTGTTCTCATCTCCCACCTGGACTATCCAACCAGCCTTGAGAACAGCTCTCCCCAACCTGTCTCTTCTTAGCACAGTACCCAAGGAGATTTTTAGGCTATAAATCAGACCGTGCTAAGCCTGTCACCCTCTGCAAAGCCTCTGTGTCTCTTACAGAGTAAAAGCCAGAGTCCCCTCAATGGTCTGATCACGCCCCATAGGACAGCCCCTCCTCCTCCTCGGTTCCTTGACCAAAATCCCCATGACTGTCTTCCTTGTTTAGTACGCTTAGGGCCACTGGCCTAGCTGAGTTCCTTCAATGCCTTAGGCATGCTCTGCCCTCAGGGCTTTGGCACTGGCTGTTTAGATGGCCTGAACCCATTTCATGGATGAGGAAGCTAGGTCTTAATGTGGTGAAGGAACCAAGATTTATTTACATTGCAAATACAGACTACAGAAAAATTATATTAGAAAGTATAAAAAAAGGTACTTAAGAAAGAGGAAGAATGTGCATGTTATGAGATCTGAACACATATTCTGTGTTTTCTCACTTTTAAATATTCCTCCCCTTTTAAATATCCCTCAAGCAGGACTTGAGACCAGATCATTGGAGTTCACCTTATATTAATGGACCTCTGGTGGTCCAGCCCTACTTCTGATGATGCACCCCAGGCTGTCCCTCTCTACTCAGTGCTGTCTGGGGCCCCTTCCACCCTTTCTCTAGCCCCACACTGACTGCCTCCTTCCACTCTCCAGCCGGCTCATTCCTACTTCCTGATCTGCCCATACAGCCCACATTGTCCCTCAACATGTACTGTGACACCGGACATTATTTATGAGCAAGGACAAGACTATTCTTATCAATCCTCCTCCTAGGAAGACCGTGGGCACAAGCACCCATATCCTGAGGAATGAAGGGGCCCCCCTGGGAACGATGCCCCTGCATGTAGTGGAATTGCAGCACAGAGAGCCCAGAGCCCTGACTTCCGTCCTCAGATCTGGTATCCTAAGAATTATGCCTGGGCATATCAATTCATCTCCCTGGCCTGCACCAAGAAGGGCTGGGCTACATGATTTCTGAAGTTTCCTCCAGGTCTAACACTCTCTAAATCTAAGTCCTACTTCTTCCGTGAAGACACGCCTATAACTTTAGCCAATACTGATCGCTTCTATTCTTAATCAAGTCCATATTTCAGTACTACAAATCAGAACCCAATTTGACAGAAATATTTTGTACTTCTGGACTTGAGAAGCAATGGAATTGTAGTTTGAGTGCCAAAAATGTTGCTACAGTTGGGATAGGTTGGTAGGAACAAAGGGGAAAAATATTTTAAAACAAGAAAACACAGAATATGTGTTCAGACCTCATAACATACACATTCTTACTCTTTATTAAGTACCTTTTTTTGTACTTTCTAATATATTTTTTCTGTAGTCTGTATTTGCAATGTATATAAATCTTGGTTCCTTCACCAGATAAATTACTTGAGATGAGAAACAATCTGACATTCATTTTTATTGCCCCACAGATCTTAGCCCAATTCAGTCTCATAGCAGAAGCCCAAAATATGCATATATTCTTGTAAATAACAAAGTTTTGTTGTTGTTACTGTTGTTAGGTGCCATGGGGTCATGTCCAACTTATATCGACCCTCACAGGGTTTTCAATGGCTGATTGTTTCGGGATTGTTTCATGAGTGGATTGACATGTCCTTCTCCTGAACAAAACCTTAGATACAATATAAATGCTTTAAGGATTAAGCCTAAATATTTGATAGAGACAGGTAGAACTCCATGAAAGCAATCATTTCATTCTGGTAGACTATGGAAAGGATTCAAAATAAGGTTGGGGAAATAGGACAACTTTGGTTTTTCACATCCAATCACTCATATCCACTGGACTCTTGCTGTGACTTTTAATTAACCATCAGATTTAAATCAAAATTTTATAATTAAATTCATTTTTGTCTTTCCTTGATGGTCACAATGGATTTGTATCCAAACCTAAAGGAATTAGAGGGTATAAGGGAATTACCTACTTATACTCATAGATTCACACAATCCTAGAAGACTCTTGTAGCAAGGAATATCCAGACCCTCTGGTTCTACAATTTGAGAATTAAAAGAAATTACCAAATCCCCCTTCCTTGTGTTGCTGATGAGGAGATCAAGGGGCAGGATGATAAGGTAAACTGTCTCTGGTTCTAAAATAAATTAGAGTCCAGTGTAGATAAAAATAAGCCCCCTGACTTTCAGGCTGTCCTTTTTCACTAGATTCACTGAGACTTTTTCTTAATAGTACATAAGAGTATTTATTTGGCTGGAGTCATTTCCTCTCCCCAATCTTCCCATTAGGGTTTAGGACCAAGGTGGTCATGGTGGTGGTATGTGCCATCTAATTGGGTCCAACTCATAGCAAACCTTATTATACAGATTTCAATGCCTGATTGTTTTGGGATTGCCTTGTAAGTGGCTTGCCACATCCTTCTCCCATTTTTTCCTTGCTGGGAATCAAACTCAGGACCTCAGAGACTGCAGAGTGGCACTCTACCAACTGAGTTAAAGAATGCCCCTAAAATATGTTGGTCTTTTATTCCTGAGTGGCATTGTCCACACATCTTGCCCAGGACATTCCAGGTTTTAGCACTGAAATTTTCACAGCCTGAGAAGAGCTTCAGTCCCAGACAAACCACGATATTGGTAACCCTATTCTAGAGAAAACATGAGTTCCAAACTGTGCAATTTCCCACGTTGGACTGCCAGAATGAAGCTGCTGGTCCTTAAGCTGCTGCAGGAGAGGCTCTGGGAGGCCTGTTCTGAAATGCTTGGCACATATGTCTCTAGCAGTCCATTTGGTACCTGGATACCTGTTCTATAGAATGTAAACACAGATTCTGGTTATGTCACATAGAGCTGGGGGACCTTGGGCAGGTGTTTAACACATCTGTGCCTCAGTTTCTTCTTCTGTAAAACTGATGGTAATAATAATAATAATAATAATAATAATAATAATAGGAAGACCTAACCTTTAGAGATAGTTGTGATGATCTGTGAAACGTTTCAGTGACCTTCCTTACAGACACATATTGATGGTCTGCACAGTACTTGGAATAGTGACTGCTGAGTAGTCAGTGCTCAAAAAATGTCAGCTTCTGCTATGAAATCTCTGCTTCCTTCTACCTCTGAACTCAGTTTATCCCCTCCTGAAGAGCCTCCTGGTTACTTCTCAGATATCTATTCTCTTCTTCTTCATTTTTGTTCCAGACCTCAATGAGTCTGTTTAAAAATGTTCATCCCCCCAGCCTCCCTTGCAGCTAAAGATGGTTATGTGACTCTTGTCTGTCCAAAAGCATGTCAGCTAATGATCCTGGGTAGGGCTTCCAGGAACCTTAGTGAAGAGCTGGACTTGGCTCTGTGTCTTTTCAGGTCGTTGTCTTCTGTCCTACACTAGAGTTGCCAGCTATGGTAATGTTTTATACTAAAATAATATTAATTGTTTACATGGAGTTCAAATTAATGAAGCATCCTTTGTTATTGTTTTCTTCTATCTGCAAATCTGGCAACCCTAACCCTCCACCCTTTTTTCATTCTTCCTCCCTGATTTGTGGGCACCAACTCTAGAGAGGCAGGCAGCATCCTGGACCAGCAGCCATGAATTACAGGTAGTGGTAGAGGAAGGCTGAGTGAATACAGATGCTGAAGTCATCATGGGGTCTCTCCAGAAGCCTGGAGTGATTAGGCCACTGTTTTCTATTGCAGGTAGCAGGATGGAAGCCATATTGGTACATCCATGGGGTCACACCATTTATCCTCCTTGTTCCTGTATCCCTCTCCTCTGTGAATACTTAATTCATGGTTGTAATGATCACTTCCCAACTAATGCCTCACAAGATCTACATTTTCCTCTTTTCTTATTACTCTTTGTGATAGTCTATGACATAAATGTGATATATCTTCTGTCAGGGGTTGAAAATGAAATGTCCCTCACAGGCTCATGTGTTTGGATTCTTGGTCCCCAGATGGTAGCACTATTTGGGGAGTTTGTGGAAACTTTAGAAGGTGAGATCTGGCTGGAGGAAGTTGGCTACTGAGGGTAGGTCCATACCCCCCCACCATAAGCTCTCTCTGTTTCCTTGCCCTCCATAAGTGAATGGAGCTGCTCTGCTATGCCTTTCCAGCCTCTGAAACCACGAGCCAAAATAAACCTTTCCTCTCTGCAGTTGTTTCTGTCAGGAATGTTGGTCACAGCAATGAGAAAAAATACCTGATATGTCCTCTGAATCCACACAAAAATTATTGACCTCCCCTCCATGTATTGTTTTTGTGTGTGTGGTACTGAGGGTTGAACCCAGGATCTGGTGTGTGCATGCTTTGCGAGTACTGGACCACTGAGCTGCCTTCCCAGCCCATTTTTTTACTTTTTTTTTTTTTTTGAGACAGGGTCTCACCAAATTACACAGACTGCCTCTGGTCTCAAACTTGCAATCCTCCTGCCTCCGCTTCCCAAGCCACTGGGATTATAGGCGTGCACCACCACACCTGGCTCTCCCCTCCATATTTTAAGCGCACTGTTACAAGTACATTTATGCATTTATCCTAAAACCATGATAACTATTTAATAAGTTCATTTTGTAAGGTGCAGCTCATTTAACAAATTTATTTTGTTTAAACCAAACCTTATTTAGTTTAAACCAAATGTAAAACATATTGACATAAGATCTATCAGCCTCTTGGCCCACCCAGAGAACCCCCAACCCAGGCTGACTGCCATCCCAGGAACTCATCACTGCCTTCAACTTCTAGCTCCTTTACCCCATAATCGTGTCCTGCACTGTGCGCCAAGGAATAGTATCGGAAAAATCATCTCAGAAGACTCTTCTCCAGCTCAGGGAACTCCCTGATTCTCCAGTATGTCCATCTGCCTCCCTGCAGCCCTGTGATTTGGCCGTGGCAGTGAATCATAGTCTCCGTATCCACCTAGAGACTCCCCTCTGGCCACAGTTGTTCTCTGTCTTCTCTGGCTGGATGCACAGATGCATTCCAGGTTTCTCCCCCTTGCTCCTGTCATTAATGCCTCAGAGAAAATCCTCTGTCCTCTACCTGTACCTTTGACCTACCTTCCATGCAGGATCTGGCCTTTGGGTCTGCTCCAGCTGCCATGACCCCTCCCTGCCACACAAGCCCAGTAAGCCCCACCTGCACTGGCCCCATTTCTCCTCATATGAGATTGAGAAGAGCCTGCTTCTACTATAGTGTGATCTGCAGAGGACCCACTTACAGGGCTATTCAGCATTCTATGTCAGAGATTCCTTAAGCACAGGCAGAGCATTAACTGTGAGCAGAAACATACTTTTATTTGCAAAAGCTCTTACTCCTTTTTCAGAAAAAAAAAAGAATTTCTTTACTTGTCCCCCTCCAAGAAGCTTAGGTTCCTCATGTAGAGTAGAGCCCCTGCTGCTGAAGGACAGTGAGTCCTGTGCTCATAGCCAGTCATGGTACCTCATGGCATCCCAGACTTTGAGTGGACAGCATTTCCTGCCATTCCACCTTCAGCAGTGGCCACACAACTGTGGCTGCTCTCCTTGTCCAGTGTCATTTCTCAGCCACTGGCTTCAGAATATTTCCATTAGATCAGGCCTTGGTAAAGCACCTGAAGACCAAGTCCACATCTTGCACCTGCTTTTGTGATTAAATTTGACTGGAATGCATACTTGTTTGTCTCCATATTTTCAATAGCATCACTCACTACAATGGCAAGCAGAGTGGTTGTGACAGAGACTGCATGTCCTACAAAGCCTAAAATATCACCTAGCTGGCTGTTTACAGCTTGCCAAGCTGAATCGCCAGGTATGCATGAAATATCCATTACTAATGGAATTTTCTACCATCATGGTTAAATATATTGATACACCTTTTACAATTTATAATTGTCATTTATTTAGCCCTCTTGCTGGCAATGTTGAGGTGCATGCATGATATAGGAAGCCTAGCAAGTGAAGAATGAGATCAAAGGTCTAACAGAAAATGAGAGCAGGAGCATCAGGTAGTTCCAATTAGCACTTTGAGAAGCAAACTACCTTTCTGGCCAAAGCTGGGTCAGGTAGTGGCAGGTCACAGTGAGAAACAATCACAAGGTTATTTGAGATTATGTAGAATCAGCAGAGTAAAGTGATCAGATTGGTTATCATCAGATTGACTCAGTGTCTCAGCAGATTACTAATTGATCATTCACAGACAACCAGGTCTTTTAAAGGAATAAAAGGTGTCTGGAAGAAAATAACACATTTTTAAAAAATCTATGGTTTAAACAAGATAGATGATTTATGTATCTCACTCTTCCACAAAAATCCAAAGGAATGACTGGTTCAGGGGCTTCGGGGACCCAGACTCTTGTGTTTTGCTTTATCAACCTAGCATGTGACTTTCAGCTGGAACATCACCTCTTAGCCAAAACTGAGGCTGTCACTCCAGCCCTTATTTCCCACTTCTAGTCTGAAAGAAGGAAGAAAGCTGCAGGGGCAAAAGATTTTTCCCGAGATGAGTCAGTGCTTTTAAAGAAGCTTCTAGAAATACCAGCAAACACCTCAGCTTCAGGTAAGTCAGGATTCTCCAGAGAGACAGACCCAATAGGATAATATAGATAGAAAGGTAGATAATGACGGATGGACAGATAGGAGAGAGGACTTGCCATGGGAACTGGGATGATTAGGGAGGCTTGTGAGTCCCACTAAATGCTGACTACAGATTAGAGACGCAGGGAAGTCGGCAGACAGGCGCAGGCTAAGTGCAAAAGTCTTAGAACCAGGGGAGCAGAGTGAGGCCTCAGATCTGAGAACGGGTAGCATGGGATGCAAAGGCCAGAGAGCTGGGATTCTGCTGTCTGGGGGAGGTGAAGAGTGTCCTGGCCACGAGGATGGCGCTGCTCACTCCGGCCAAGGATGGGTCCTCATTCGTCCATCCCCAAGTCCAATGCTGGCCTCTTCTGCAACACCTTCGTGGGTAGATCCAGAAACAAGGCTGTCCAGGGTCTCCAGGGGCCTTTAGCCCATCAAGCTGGCACCTAAACTCAACTACGCAGCCTTTATCTCCTCCTAGGTTGGGGAGCCTCACCAAACTCCAAGGGATGCTGGAAGCTGTGGTCTCAGAGCTGGGTGTGAGGACTTGAGGACTAAGGGACAAAGTCAGACGCCTGCCCTAGGCCCAGGTGGGAGCAATAGTCGCTCTGCCGCCTCTTGGCGCATCCTGAGATGATGTGCTTCCGGGAAGAGATCACTTTGACTTTGCACTCGCTCCCCAGAGACAGAACTGGCTACCAAGGACAGTGTCCCCATTTCCACCCTCTTCCCAGAGGGAGGCTGTGGGAAAGAGAAGCCTTGACCTCCCTTCCACTCTCCAGAGAAGGAGAGTTGGAAGAGCTCTGAGGGCACCCGCACAGGGGGTTGGACGCCTCCCACCCACAAACTTTTCATCTCCTGTGAACATGTTTCCCTTCCAGGAGAGGAAGGAGGGTCCTTGTTACAGCCCTAGCCTGCGTTCTGCCCGGGGCTTGGGCTGGTGGGGCATGCAGTGGGAGGCGGGGTCTGGGGAGGAGGTGGCCTTCACCCTCCCAAGTCAGAGGCTGGAGGGAAACCGGCAAGAGAAACAGCTGCCCTCCTGAGCAGCAGCCTGCGTTCCACATCTCTGTGCCCTTTGATCCCCCGCTTCCCTTTTGCGGGCTTCACAAATAGGAAAAAGGGAAGGAGGATGCACAGGGCCTCCAGGGACTGCAAGGCCAGGGGAGGCCAGGAGGATGGAGAGGACAGAGTAGAGGAGGTCTCAAGGCTTCAAGCTCCCTGCAGAGAAGGGCTGGGGCGACACAGTGGGAGCACCCGGTACAACAGGGGGCGCCAGCTGCCCCCTTGGGATGCATTACACTGTCACTGCCTGTCCTGATATGGATTTCCTACCCATTTAGTAGCCTGCAGCCATAGCCCTGTGGCATCCGATCCCGTCAGATCTCGGAAGCTAAGCAGGGTCAGGCCTGGTTAGTACCAGGATGGGAGACCGCCTGGGAACACCAGAAGCTGTAGGCTTGGGAGAAGGACCTGGCAACCCCCTCCCAAAAATCAATCTGCCATTGAAAACCCTATGAACAACAGAGAAGCACTGACAATAGTGTTTCCCCTGTTGTACAGAGGGTCGCTATGAGTTGGATACCGACTCGACGGCACCTAACAACAACAACAACAACCCATTTAGTAAGAGCCAAAAGAAAATGGCAATATCCCCAGCAGTGCCAAATGCTGGTACTCAGGAAAGTTGAGTGTTCTAACCTCATGGGCTCCATGATAAGTGTCCCTTCTCCAGGTGACCTTACACCATGTGTGGAGAACACACTTTTACCTCAGGCGGAGGCTTCTCTTACTGTGTTGATAGGAAAGGCTAGCTGGATGATCTACAG
Source organism: Pedetes capensis (assembly GCA_007922755.1). Lineage (NCBI taxonomy): Eukaryota > Metazoa > Chordata > Mammalia > Rodentia > Pedetidae > Pedetes > Pedetes capensis. Next base: position 40,708 of record VMDO01003981.1, on the reverse strand, counting down.
GTCCCCAGCCCCAAATATCCAGTGTTAAAAGGTATTTTTCGGATGTGTGTCATCTTTCACCAAGTGTCCTGGCCCCCCAACCCTCCCCCTGCCATGTGGAATCTGCAGCACCGTTCTCCCAGGACACATCTGTGCTGGCTCCGAGGAGACACAGGCCCAGGCATGACCACACAGGCGCTGAGCTATGTTCTCCCCGTCCTATGCTATGCTACACTCTCCATGGCCCCATGGGCTTGGACCAAAGGAGCATAGTGCCCAGAACTGTGCCACGGGCCCTCTTAACACAGGTTCCAGGCCATTGGCAAGCAAGTAGCGTGGGGCTGTTCCCAGCTGGGCTGTTTGGTCCTGGTGGGTAAGCCTGCAGTTACAAGAGAGGCTGAACCCTAAGCAAGTCTCAACTCCACTCCACTAATGTTGGCCACAAAATGGTTACCACAGAGACAGCCTCCATTTGATGTTTGATTCCTCGTAAATATGAACCAAGAGCACTAATCCTACCAGTGAGTAAATTGCTTGTGTTTAGATTATAATTGAACTGTTTTGCTGCAAGCATTGCACTTGGAAAATTATAGCTTTATCGCAATAAGGAGCCAGAAAGGGTTAATTCACCTCCAAAGTGAGCGTAATTCACTCCTTCCTCTCCGGAAGGATTAGACCAAGAGGTAATTACATGTGACTGACAACCTTATTTATATTTTTATTGAGCTGTAATTAAGCATTATAGTATTCATCCTCATTATTCTAGCAATTCCACTTTGGATATATCTTCAGAACAGAATTTGGAAGTCAAAGGACAGAATCTTCTCCTTTATGAAGTTTAACATCTTTTAAAGAATGAAAACATCCGTTATTGAGGGTCAAAAATCTGATCAAAATCAGTAGCTCTGTTCCCAGAGTCCAGTGCTGCTTCCAGCTATTGCTTCTCATCCTGGGGTGGTTGCACCACAAGAGATTTCACACTACCCTGTAGGCTTGCCTAGGAACTAAAAACCCCTTTGCAAGCTCAAGGGCTATCTTCAAGTAGATATTGAAAATCAGATCAACATGCCAAAGGAAAGAGCATTAGTGTTCATGTTTGAGAACTTCAAAACAATGAAATTCCATGGAAGATGTTGGATGTTCACTAGTACAATAGTCAGACGGACACAATGTTCCAGTGTAGTCCACAGTTTGAATTAAGAGGATAATAATGGTCCCAAAGAGAAGTAAGTCATGTTTTCTGAGTATGGCAAGTGAGGGAAACATGGTGTGGCAGGACAGAATAAAAGGGGATGCTTGGAAAAGGTAATCAGGGACAGCTACCCCAAAGGAGGTGACATGTATCCAGACCTGAAGGCTGTCAGGAAGGTAGAGAGCAGATGTGATGGCTGAGAGTAGAAAAAGATTTTCCATCAAGAGTTGGGATTGGAAAGTAGCTACTGGTCAACCATCTGCTGGAATTACTATAGGGAGAGGGCAGGAGAAAGCAGATTAGGGCAGAAAATAGAACCAAAGTTAATGGACTTTGCCATTTGGAGATGTTTATTTTTCCATTTAAGAGACCTCCTGGCCAGCCACATTCTGGTCCATGTAGCAAGGGAACCAGGGTGCCTCGCCCATGTGTTTGCTTGGAATGGAGAGAACAGCCAGGCACTCCCTGGGCCCTAACTGCAATCCTGTAGCTCCTCTTCTCAGATCCTGTCAAGCTCAGCAGCCCTGGCTTGTCTCCCGATCATTCCTTCTCCTCTCTCATCCATTCTCCACTCTGTGATGGACATGATCTTCCGAATATCAGACTTTCTTAGATTCTTCCAATAAATAACTCCCTCTTAGGTACAGAATGCCTGCAGCTGTAGCCTGTGGCATCCAACCCCATCAGATCTCAGAAACTAAGCAGGGTCAGGCCTGGTTAATACTTGGATGGAAGACCACCTGGGAACACCAGGTGCAGTAGGCTTGGGAGACAGACCTAGCAACCCACTCCCAAAAATCAATCCACCATTGAAAACCCTATGAACAGCAGAGAAGCACTGACAATAGTGTTTTTCTTGTACGTATGGTCGCTCTGAGTTGGATACCAATTCCACGGCACCTAACGACAACAACAACAAGGTACAGAATAAAGGACAAGCAAATGAGCAAACTCTTTCTTGACTTTATCTCCTGCTGGTTTGTGCTCTAACAAGCTAAACTACTTAACAGTTTTCCAAATTCCCTCTCACCCAGCTCTGTTTCCCTTAACATGTTTTACAGACCCATCTACCTCCAAGCTGGACTTTTCTCCCTACAAAACTTACCCACACAGTGCACCAGACTGTCTCTGAGAAACTTTCTCAGCTCCATTGCTCCCTCAGTTGGGAGGTAATACTGGGGAATTTCCCTTCCTTTCTTGGACACCCTCCTCCTGTATATGCACTTGGTTCCTAGTGGCTTCGAGCACTGCAGTCGCAAGCCCACAGTCACATTCTCAACAGGTGCACCCTGGTTGGGTGAAGTGCTGGAGGACAATAAGCAAGTAAGTATACACATGCGGACTGAGCTTTTTGCCTTCATTCTTGTGTTTCTTTCTGGCTGGAACACCTTCCCTTATTTCTTCACCTTGCTACCTTGTTTTGATCATTTGGCTATTAATTTAAAGTGTTACTGCCCTCAGGGGCCATCTATATACAGCCAGTTTGATCTAATCATCCCTCCTGTGTTCAGTATTATGTGTATATGTGTGTGTGTATGTATACATACTAAGCACATGCACTCACATATGCATAGGCCACCATTATATATGTGCATATACATCCTTATATAGTACTATAAGTATATAGCAAATACATTCAAATTATTCATTAATATGTGCATATCCTCCATTGCCATTGAAGTTACCACTGCCTCAGCCAATTCTATTATTTATTTGTTTATTTATTTATCTTTCCTACAGTGCCAGAGGATTGAACCCAGGGCCTCACACATACTAGGCAAGAGCTCTACCATTTGTCCGCACCCTAGATTCCTTTTTTATTTTTCATTTTAAGACAGTCTAACTAAGTTACCTAGGCTGCCTCTGGCCTTGAACTTGCTATCCTCCTGCCTCCACCTTGAGAGTCACTGGCATGACAGATGTGTGCCATAATGCCCAGCTTTAGTCAATTCTTTGTATACCCCATTCCATCACTGTCTGCCTAACATTCAGTAGATACTTACTAAATGCTTGTGACACTTTTGAACTGAAAAGGGAAGATAAAATGGAAAAGTCAGTTGTAAATATACAATCTTTGACTCTCCAGTCTTAGCCAATAACATGTACTGAAGACTCAAAACGTGTTGGCCTAGCCCATTTGACCTCTGAACTAAACAGGGGTCATGAGAGACCCAATATGGTTTAGACGGGGGTGGAGGGGAGGCTGAACTTCGTCTTATTTGGCCTGAACTTGTTCTCAATTCTCATAGTCATTTATCTAAATCTCTTTGAGCATACTTGCTGTTTTCTATCTGTACATGTCCTCTTTTTTATAACTTTATAGCTCTTTATCACTAAAGTATACGCTCATCAATAGTTGCACCTAGCACATAGTAGGTGGTCTGTACATTACTGACAAATAAATATCTTTATTGCTGCATTCACACAATCCCATCTCTGTCCCTAATGAGTTATGTGTTGCAATCAAATTCATTGTCGATTCAAACCTGTAGTTATCTAATGCGTAGTAAATGCCAGCAGTAGCTCAGTAGCTACTGTGACTGAGAACACCAGTACAGCTTCTAAATATATACTGAGGTCACAAATAAATGGAAGTAGGGATTAAGTTTCTGCAGAGTATCAGATCTAGACCATTTAAACATTGGACATGTAGCTATACTTTAAAATAGTTGCACATAGAGATATACTTAAGGCCACTGACATGTATGTTTAAAGTAATGAGATATTAAATTCAAACAATTATATTCAAGTAAACAAGGCAGAAAACACTATCCTATATACATACAACAACCAGAGATTCAGATCATGTGAGGATTTTTTCAGTGCTAAAGAGTGAGTTGGGATAGAAATAAGGTAGAATGTGTTGCATACAAAATACTAACCACATAATTTGCTTCATACCACAATAATATTAACGATGACTGACATTTGACTTGCATAGGACTTTTTGTCTAAGATGATTACATCATACGTGCAAATAACCATGTAATTGCTCTAATGTGAGCTTAGTTTTAGTCACAATACCAAGGGTTGATCTTAAACAATTCGCCAGACCATTAATCAAAGAGAACTTATAAAATGGTAAATTGGACTATTAGAACCAACTTTATTCTTGGTCAGGGCAATAAAAGTTAGGCTTCAGTGAGACATGAAGAAGACCGGAAATCCTCCCTACAAGGAATTTCATATGCTTCATTTTGGGGGTATAGACTATAGTACATATCAAAGAAAATGGTATTCAATTTTAATTTTTCAAAAGACTACCCATTAATTGGGCGAGAAAAGAAAATGTCATGTTATGGTAATGGAATAAATGGTTGCCTTGAATGCTTTTTTTTTTTTTTTAGCATGCTCCCTAAAAGTTTTCTTGTTCACAAGAATTATCTGCTTCCTTTTTAAAATTTTATGTGTATCCATTTCTTTTATTATGCATTCTTTACATGTGTCCATATGTGAACATAATCCATTTACATTTATTGTACTAATTAGAAATGGGTAGTATTTCTTCCTTTATGTTGCTTTATACTTTGTATGTTTTAGACTGGCTTTTCAGTTGTTATTGTTTTTGTTTCTTTGTCTTTTGCTAAAATATTCTGTTTATAGTTATACTAATAGTTACTTCAAGTATAAATTTTTAAATGTGTTAGTGTATATTTTTCTTTCAGAAAGGAAGCAGGATTTTTGAACCTTTACCCCTCTTAATAAATAAGACTGGAAAAGGAGCATTAGTTTACTGCTATTCTTTGTTTCTTCTCTCTTCTTCCCCTGGACCAGGTTGATTTTAATGTTTATGACCCTTACAATCATCATTGTTAGGTACATTGTTTATATGTTCCCCTCTTTTTTTTTTTTTTTTTTTTTTTGCATTTAATTTCCTAATCACATTTCAAATAACAATTAGACTTCACTCATTATTGTCTGGTTCCATAATATCATTACTTCCCCACTTCTGGCTGTTTAATTTTAACATATTTACTGCTCAGTTGCCACGTGTCTCTGAGCATTTTTCAGAATAAATATGAAGGGGGTTTATGGATGAGCCTTTCCTACAGTAAATCTTCTACATCTTGACATTAATGATCCATTTCTTTTATTTTTCCCTTGGCCCTGAAGGGAATTTTTCCCCTGCTTACTCATGCTTGAGTGATCAGAGGGTTCTCCATGTCTGAAGTTTGCCCATATTTACAATTCAGGGAATCACTTGGTTCCCAGCAGTAAGCATTTGAACACTGTTGGAATCTTCTTCTCCGATCTTACATGGAAAACTGCTTCATTTGCAGACCTTCATCTCAATCTATAATCTTTAAAGGTCAATTGTACAGTACGGCTCTTTGAGTTGATAAGGGATTCGTTCCCCAGCCTGATCATCTTATAGTTATGAACACAATTTATCTGGATGTAAGTTCATAGTCTGTATTTCTTTCCTTTCCAGATGTAGCCTTACATTGAAATTCCCACAGCAAGCTCTTCTCACTATTTTCCTGTCTTGTCCATTTATCATTGTCAATGTCCCATTCCTGCATTCTGACTATTTCTGGTGTATTTTGTTACCCAAACAATACTTCCAAGTGGAAATCAAAAAAGAAGTGACAATGAAAGGGTTTGGTTGGATAAAATAACCTTCACCAAATCAGAAAACAATTGCTCCAACATTTAATTGGGCAAGGCTCCAGAATTCTAGATTACATAACACAGTAAGATGGGGTAGAAATTTCCTAATGTCTTTCTTCTTGATCCAGCTTGTCTACTGTGGGCCCCATCCAAGATTAAGTTGGTAGAAATTCCTCTAAGCTTCTAGCACCTCATTAGTCTATATTTCTAATTTCCAGTACTGTGGAAGCTTTCATCTTGCACTCTATTTCCATAATTATTTCCATGAGAATGTAGGAAAGCATATAACATGCTCCTACCTCATTGCTCCCTTTCCTGGGAGGTTCTTCATCACAGGGAACTGGGCAAAGGAATGCCAGTCCAATACTATGTTGAAAGAAAAGTGTCCACTTAGGTTTCTTTACAGTGGTGACAACCTAAGTAAAAGAGAATTTAAAATATTAATAATAGGCAAAAGTAGGACACTTATTCTATAAACTTGCCCCTTCTCACTGACCATCAAAGTAGACAGTGGTTGTTGCTTGGGGGAAATCATCATCTCATACCAGGGACATTTCTCAACAAAGAGAATTAACCAAAGCAACAGCTGCTCTAACAAACCGAGGCTGTTGGGAATGAGGAAGAGGGGGTTGGTGGAAGGCGGTCTTTGCCTGAGAAGGAGCACCAAATGCTCCTGGGAGGAGACAGAGCAGAGTTTAGGATACAGGCTCTGGCCTCTGACAGCTTATTTTCTAATCCTGGCTCTGCTGGCAGATTTGCTGGAGGTCTTTGGTCAATGTAACATGTTTTGGATTCCTTACTTTACAAACAGTACCAATCTCAAGGGGTAGCTGTAAGAAAAAATGGCATTGAACATTCAAAATACTTGTTATTGATGTAGAAAGGAGACTCATAGAATTTAAGTTATGGGCCCAAGGAAATACAACCAAAAGCTAGTCCCTGATGTACTTTTATTTTAATATATTTGTGTGTTTGGTTAATCCCTAAATCCCTTTTCCTCAGTGTCTTCTATGGTAAAATTGAAGCTTCACTCCCTTGTTTTGAATTTATATCTCCCTGTGCTCCAGTCTCTCATCTAACAAGTTCAATAAAGGTAAAAGTGCAAACAACAACAACAACAACAAGCTTATTATAGTAACTGGCTCTTGCTGAGGGCTCCTTAAGGTGTGTCATTATTATCCTTGCCCGCAGGTTGCAGACTGCGCTCAGATACAGGCAAGGGGGAGCAGGGGCAGTAGACTTTTCTTGAGTGATATGGGGGCAGTGAAAAAGAGGGATGTTAGCTCTACACTGTCCTAGAGGCTCTGGTGGGTAGGGGCTGGGAAGGGCAGGAACCTAGACTTGAGCAGAGGGGGACTGTTGGGCTGCAGAGAGAGGAAGGCTTGGGCTGGAGTCACTGATCGAGGTTGTTCCCTGAGGATGGAAATGGTGTTTGTTTTCCTGGAAAGCATTGCGTTTTCTGGGTCTAGCCTAGAGATCTACATACAACTGATACTTAATAAGTATGTGTTGTTTGAATGCAGTAGGGTCAGGACACACTGGATCTATGAGAGCAGACCAGAAGTGGCATGGAGGCAGAGAGGAAGCCTGAGTATATGGTCACAAAATAATAGCTTATGGTGTGCAGTGTGGGTGGTACATTTCCCAAACAGATGGCTTATGCTAGGTATTCATCCCCTTAAGTGGTCCAGGTGAGGCACTTAATGTATATTACCTTTTTTTTTTTTTTTTTTTTTTTTTTTTTTTTTTTTTTTTTTTTTTTTAGTTTTTGAGACAGGGTTTCGCTAAATTACACAGACTGCCTCTGGTCTGAAACTTGCGATCCTCCTGCCTCTGCCTCCTGAGCCGCTGGGATTACAGGTGTGTGCCACGGCGCCTGACTTTATATTACTTTCTTTTTGATCCTCTTCAGAAATTCTATTTCTGAAATGAAGAAACTGAGCATTGGAGGAGGTAAGTAACTCCCCAGTCAGTATTCAGTCCAAGTCATTATTTACAGTGTCTAAACCGCACCATAAACCCGAGCTAACCTGAAACCGAAGCCCATACTCCTTCTCTGACCTCATTAGCTCCCAAAGCTTTTAGACACAATCAAATTGTCCTGGGCCTGGGGAAGGAAACTCAACATGGAGACTCCTGGAAGCTTTGCAAAGCAAACACCCTCTTCAAAATAGGAGCGAGACAGGAAGTGGGAGGCTCTGTAGGATGGGCTCCTGAGGATTTATCCTGGGCACAAGAAAAAAAAGTGATGGCTTGAGACTCCAGTGAATCCAAGAGGGACTCCAGGCCAGGCCAAGCTTCACACTGTTTTGATCATATCATAGCCATTACAGGAACTGAACTAATTGAAATAACAAAATATTCCACGTATTCCACTTTGCCTTTTCATGAGCCTGCTACAGCATCCACAGAAATAATTACCATGTCAGTCACAAGGAAAAACTGTGAATTTGGAAATTGCTGGGTTACCACAAGGGAGGAGATGCTAGACTCCTGAATGTGACTCATTATTCTATGCTTTAAATTCACTCCAAAAGAAAAGTCATATATTTCAAAAGAAAAATAAAGCATGTTGACCATTGCAAGGGAATGTGTACTATACATTCAAAATTAATAACCTCCCACTACCTGTCTCTCAAATGATCATGTCGTGAATCTGAGCTTCCTGGATAATGGCTCAAGAAGGAAAGCCAACAACTCAGCTGCCTCTGGAAAGTAATTCACATTTGCATTTTGAAAGAAACCTTCTTAGCATGCTGGACAGCCCTGAAGCTCCCTGAGTAGGGTTGTTGTGGTTGTTAGGTGCCATCAAGTCAGTGTCCAACTCATAGTGACCCTATGTACAACAGGCAAAACACTATTGTTACTGCTTCTCTGCTATTCATAGGGTTTTCAATGGCTGACTGGTTTTTGGGAGTGGCGTGCCAGGTCCTTTTCCCAAGCCTATAGCATCTGGTGTTGCCAGTGGTCTCTCATTCAAGTACTAACCAGGCCCAATTCTGCTTAGCTTCCAAGATCTGATGGGATTGGATGCCATGGTGGTGAGGGAGCAGAAAAGCACAGTTCTTGGGGCCCCTCCCAACTTTGCCTCCCACTAAACCTGTAGGGCCAACACATGCTCAGTGCAGAGGAAGTAGAAGTACGTGAGGAAGCAGTTTTCACCCTCAAAGAGATGCTTTTGCCACACCTCAACCAGTGGAGTCAGCCACACCCAGGGCCACCAGATGTTCCACAATGGCCCACCAGAAGGCAGGTGACAGTGTCACACAGCTCACATTTGCTCCACACCTCCATGGCAAAACCTGTGGGCCCTATACACTTTGCAGTTGCGGAAAAAACTCTGCTGGCTTGTGGGGGCTCCTCCCCACCTGCCCCTAGGACGCCTCCATCTAGAAGAGGCTGTGGAGGCCAAGGGAGCAGGCCCAACCAGGGAGCTTCGGGGGCAGGGCCCGCCCCTTCCTCTGCCCCTTGGTGAGTGAGTGGTAGGGTTTTCCTCGGAGCAGGGGTTAGACACTGCTCAGGTCTCTCCATTGGTTGGTGCCCAGGAGATGCAAGAGGAGGTCCAGGGAACTGCAGACCCCAATCCACTTGCCCAAATCCCCCACCTTTATCAGGATATATGGGGACTGGAACAATCTGGAAATAAGGGTTCACAAAACTGGGTTCTGAAGCCAAAAATCTTCCCTTGGAAACTGGGGTGACAGAGGACGACACACAGTATCTTAAGTGTGCCATGTCCCAGGCTCTTGGAGGCTGCAAAAGTGGTGGTAAGAGGATCCTCCTCATCACAGGGGCCTTGGAGTAGGGCTCAGGAAGATGAGGGCCATCACAGGAGGAGGGTCCCAAGAGAGGGGCTGCAGCCAGCTCACGTGGAGGGATACGAGCCTCCAAAAACATCAAGCAGGCAAGAATTGACTGGTACGAATTACTTGAGTTTCATGTCAGACATGCAAAGCCCCCTTGTCCCCCGCTTAGGCCTCTGAAGCCGAGTCTTTGCTGGTTAGACTGATCTGAAGGGACAAGACCAGAAAGGGAAGGAAAGACTGGTCCTTTGCCCAGGCCACAAGTTCTAAGTGCAATCTCCAAGGCCTGGAGTGGACGAGACAAAGTAACCCCCAGCCTGAGTCTTCACTTAGCTTGGCACAAGGCTCATTACCCCTGGTCCTAATCCCCAGCCTCTCACCTGCTGCGCTAAGAGGCCTGCCTCATTAGTCCAGGGCCACGAGGGCCAAGAGCTCCAGCTCAGCCGTGATCACAAGCTTAGAGCCTGCAGCTCTGTGCCAAACTCCACCCACATGCCTCAGCTCCGACCGTCCTGGCTCCCAGGGGCTGGAGCTGGAGCTAGGGCCTAGCTGCAGAGTACATTTGGTGCAGTTAAGAAAACAATGGCAGACCCAGAACAACCTTGGTTCTCAGTAGTCCCAAGAGGATCAGAAAAATTATCTACAGCCTACACCTTGGGGTGTGGCTCAAAATCAAATTCTGAGGTGTACCCAAGAGCTTCTGGTCAGAATGCCTGTGGTGTCAGGCACATTATAAGCTCTCAAGAAAAAGCGTGTGATAGTCCATGTCACAGCCCACCTTCTCCTGGCCCACATTGGTGGCCTGGTACATGGGAGAGTGTCTGCCTCATCTTTACATATGATCTGCCCCGCTATCTGTGTTCTCTGACCTGTAGGGTCTTGTGTTAAGGCAAACTATTCTATTCTCCTAAAAGCTGCTTCTCCATCTACTCCCAGTCCCGAACTCAGGTAGGTGAGCATAAGGCAGGGATCAGCAAACTTCCTCTGTAAAGGACCAGAGAGAAAATATCCTGGGCTTTGTGGAGTGCACAGTGTCCATTGCAACTATCCAGCAGTGCTCCCCCAGCGAAATGCTAATTACTGAAACAGACAATGTTCTAAATTTGGCCGGTGCCAGCATTTGCTAACTCCTGGCAAAGAGGTTAAAAAGGAAGGTTCCCAAGACAGACGGTTGGGTTTGGGTTAAGGCTCTGACAGTTGCCTGGCGGTGCCTTCTCAAGCAAACAGCTTGTCTTCTCCGAGATACATCGCTCAGGTCTCCACCAAGCTCACTTTATAAGGCTTAGGGGAAAGCCTCCCACAGAAAATGCAGAAGAGGTTTCTAAGCACTAAGCACGTGAGAAGTAATCAATAGTTCTGACACTGTTCAGAGAGTGACAATTCTGCCCCAGACTTCCTAGCAATTGGCTTCGGCTGCCACCTCCCCTGGCTTTCTGTGGGGCTCTGTGGCTAGCTGCTGCCTGGCAGTGCTGGAGTTACTGCACTTTCTAAACATTGTTTTGTTGGCTGTTCAGCTGACTTGGCTGCACCCAGCCTCTGGGCCTGGGTCCCACCCATTCTCCCTCCCCAATTCTGCCCTCTGCTCAGGGCTGTCCCTTGGTTCCCTCTGCCCTTCCTGACAGCCTGTGCAACAGGAACAGATGCGATGGTATTGGCTTCCAGTAGACGCGCTTCCCAGCAGTGTTCTGAGGGCAAGTCATCCTAAGAAACATTAAGTGCTTACAATGGGGCAAAGCGTTTTGTGGTCAAATAATTTGGGAGAACACAAGGATTAAGATAGTTTGAAATGTTTCTCTCCTGGAGGACTTCTCAGGGCCTTTTCTAAGCTCCTAGGCTTTATTCAGGGCTGGAGTTTAGCTCAGTTGGTACAGTACCACTCTGCATTCTCTGAGGCCCTCAGTTCAATCCCCAGGACTCCAAAAACAGGTGAAGGCCAAAAACAGGAAAAGGATGTAGCAAGCCACTCCCAAAGCAATCCTGAAACAATTAGCCATTGAAAACCCTACAAGGGTCACTATGAGTCAGACACAACTTGAGAGCACCTAACAAAAACAACAGCAACATGTTTTATTAGTCTTCAAGAGAGAAATCCAAGCATTTTGTAGCCTTCTCAAAATTGTTTTTAATATAGAACAGTTTTTCGAGGCCACCAACACATAACCAGGAGTCTGAAGAACACATTCTGGGAAATGCAACTGTAGACAAAAGACCCTCGATCCCCACTCTCTGAGCTGATTGACAGCAAAGATTAACTGTGTGCACATGGTAGAGAGACCTTTAAAGTCTTCCTGTTTTTTATACTCTTGTTCATTTCTCATCAAGACTTGGTCAGCACATTTGTGCTGTGGGCTCTGCTTCCCTGGCTTGGGGAGGTGGGTTTTCTGAGCGTAAGATCTTGCAAGCTCTGTCTGTCAGCCAGACCAGCTGGATCTATAAAGAATTCCCTGGTTAGTGAAATACAATGCCTCTTCCTTCCTGAAGCCACCCGGTCACCCCAGTCAATCTGGATCCTTCCAAATATTCTCCTCTTTGACTCTTAAAAGAAGTTCAAAGTGGCCCACAATTCATGTCAAATGGCCTGGCCTGCAGCTTCCTAGTGTGGCCCCATGGCTCCTTTATAAAACCATGACTTTATTGGGCTTAGTCATTCCATCTCCTTAGGGGCCTTTGCTGAACTCTGTGAACTTACTTAAACATCTCTGGGGCTTCTCCTGTTTCCCTCGGCCCCTGCCTGTGTGCCCAGAGCCCGGTGGGGCCAACCTGAGGAGGGACTGTGGAGATACTAAATCTTTCTAGCAATTCTCTGCATCGCTCTTTGCACTCTTCCCCTCCATCTGAGTCCACACAGCCTCAGCTTCTGCCCTCTCCCAGTCAGGCAGAGCCTCTCACTCCATCTCAGCAAGAGCCCAAGCTCAGACCTAGCTCCAGAGGAGATCCCACTCCTGCCGCCAGCGAGTGCTTGTTCATGGACAAGTGACTTCTCTTTCCTCCTGCACTCTCTTTATTGCAAATCAGTGGTAAAAGAGCTGACAATCAAACAATGCCTGGGAAGGGCCTTGAAGTCTCCTGATGAAAGGGGCCACGGAGGTGCGACATATTATTATTTCTGCAAACAAGGGCAGTAATAGCTTGTTGCTTCATCTAATTCCCCTGAGTGGGCCCAGGCTCTGTAATTACCTGGGTTATAGGGCACTTGCTCACAAGGCTGCATCCGAAGGCACAGGCAGACAGATGGCCCCAGAGGGTTTCCCAACCCACTCCCTGAGTGTTCACTCAGCCATATCTGCCAGGAGGCCCACTCAGGGGTGGGTAGAGGGTTAAGCCAGGTTCTTAATGTATAGAAATTGACTTTAATAGAAGACGCTGTGGTCCGAGCGCCCATGCAGAGAGAACCGATGTCTGTTTTTCCCAAGTAGTGACAGAGGCTTGGGAAAGAGAGTCCGGAGGGCCTAATGGGGGCCTGGAGTCCTCTTCTAACTTACCTTGATTTCTTTCTCCTTGGTGCCCCTGCTTCAATCCCCACCTTTGCAATATGGGAGGGTTGATAACATGCAGGGTGGCCAAAACTCTCCTCCCAGGCCCAGGTTCTTCAGCTGACCCGTTGTGGTAACACCACAGGCCAGCACAAAGCTGGCTAGGGCCAGGGGTCTAGGGCCTCTGGGAACCATTTCCACCAGATCTGCTCTACTCTTACCCATTTATGGTTCCCATGAGGTTTTATTGAAGAGGGTGTTCTTCTGTGTGAAGATGATCAAGTTAAAGTTCACTAAGATCTGTCTACTCTTAGTGTCCTTTCATCCCCATGCTAAGCTTATCACTCAGACGCTTACCCAAGCCTGGCTTTTCGCTATCTGTTTCTTCTCTCGTATTTACCAGTTACTGGTGAAAATTATTAGGCTATATTTATGGGAAAAAATAATCGTGTTCTAAAGCAAATTACCTGATGGACTTAGAATTCCATCTTTTGTCTTTTGAGCTGTTGCTAGCGTTTGTTGGGATCTTTCTTTCTGCATTGCTTTCACAGGGTTTTCCTTTATCTTCTGTGTTCACAGGTCTTTCACAGGCCAGCAGGGCCCTTCCCACCAGCCCCAGCAGCAAGCCAGGAGTCCCTGGCCTCTTGGAGCTCTCCCCCACCCCAGTTCCCTGCCTGCTCCTAGAGCATATGCCCGAGCTTCCTGCACACAGCCTGCCTGTGGCCAGGAGCCTCCTTCTCCCACTTTCCTGCTCAAAGTTGTGAGGCGGGGAAGCCTTGCTCAGCCCAGGGCTCGCGCAGGCATGAGCGGGCCTCTAAAGGAAAGCACGAGATGCCCCTGTAGTTCCAGTTCACCTTTGGCTCGTCCTGTTACTCAGCCTCTGCCCACACCAGCATCTGGCCAGCCCTCACTAAGTGTCTTCCGGGCCTCACTGCCTTGCCTCGCCTCACCTCGCCTCTTTCTACCCTCCCAGAGCCGCCTGCCTCTGTCAGTCTGACCGTCTGGATCTTCAGAACCTCTGAGGGCCCTGCTGGCCCACTGAGCTCTGCTGGAGTCCACAGGACTGGGGCTGCCACCCCCTCAGTGCTCCTGATGGGATAGGGGAGGGACTGAAGGCCAGGGCTGTCCAGCAGGCTCCAGGCCTGTGTTCACCAGAAACTTTCCTGCACTGTCAAAGGCTGCCTTTCTACTAGAGAGTGCCAGGGTTTCCTTGTCCCTCCCCAGGATGGGAGGCCTCTCTACTAGGGGTTCCTCAGCCCCAATTCTTCCACGGAGTCCTCAGGGGCCAGTGGGGCCGAAGCAGCCCCTGGTTGGAGGTTCTCTCCATGTCCTCTCTGCCTTCAAGCCTCCCTCCATCCCTGGTGACTAGGCCAGCAAAGCAGACAGGTCAGCCAGCTCTGCAGCACTGTGAACCCTCACCCCTCATGGAAGGACAGAGGGTGACCTGGGCTGCTGTGTCCAAGAGAGACTGCTTCCTGAGCAGCACTCTCCAGCTTTCCTCCCTGGCTGAAACACTGCCATAGCCTCCCATTCCCCTGGCCTGGACACTCCCTCCTCCCTGTCCTGTCCTAGACTACATGTGACGGGGCCCTTGGAGAACCACATCCTTTTCCAAGGCACTTTCCTAGGTGTTCTGTGGGCTTGGACCCCACACAATTCTTGGGCTTCTCCCTTACTGAGGCCCGGACAACAAGACTGTTGGTTCAAATGTTTCCAAGCCACAGGCTGACCTCACGTTTTCTTGACATTTCCCTGCCGCCCTCCCTTTCCCCAGCACCAGGCCTCTGTCACATAGATCTCTCACCAGGCCCGGGTGGCCAAAAGACAGCAGAGCTTTCCTCTCTCTGACTCCCTTCCTTGAACAGGGCCCACCACGGCCCACGGCTGCAGTGTCTGAGCACCATCTGGCTTGGGCTGGTCTGTGGAGATCTGGAATCCAAACAGTTTAAAGAGTTATGACTCCAGAAACTGTGGATGGCAACGTTTTCTATTATTAACAGTTCCAACTTTCCCATCTGGCTGTTTTCAGAATGAAAGCTGGAGATTACTGTCAGCATTAATTACAATCAGGTGCACTTTTCTTCTACTCCATTTTGCCCCGATGGTTTCTCACACAGCAAGAAATCCTTAAAATGCATGTCCTTTGAAATGTGGCACATAAATCCTCGTCGCTGCTGAGAGCTGCTGTCAGCCTGGCGGGGCCTCGCTGGATCTAGGTGAACCTCACCAAGTTCACAGCAGCTTCCTCAGGTGGAGAGGGCCGCCCAGACCCCGGAGGCTCTCCAGGGCAGGAAATGTCAAGAGAATCAGCTTCCTTTCAAGATTTCTGGCACTTCCTGCTTCTAGTCAAACTAGTGCTACCCTAAGAACCGTTTTATGGAGTGTCTGTCTTCAAGGCCCCAGCTGAAACAGAGGGCAAAGTTACAAAGAAAAAAAACCACGAGCCTGAGCCTCGGCCCACACAGCCCCTCAAATTCTCACCCAGATCTCTTTCTCAAGTCTTCTCTTTCACCTCTTCATCACCCACCCCTTCCTCTATTTCTAGTCAGTGTTTGAAAAAACAGTATTTCATTTTGAAATGGTTTCTTTCCCTTCCTGTTTCTATATGCATATTTACATGTGTTCAACTTACCATGTATTTTCTGGAAACTTCTTTTCATGATTCTCATTATTTTTCTCCACAGACTCTCCACAAATATGAATCCTCAGGATTCATTACACACAAGGGCCATTCTCATTTTGTAAAGACATCTGAGTTTAAATCACATAGCTCATTCTCATGTTTTAGTTACTCCTTCATAACAGCTCTGCTATGTAAGCCAGGACCCTGCCCTTACTAATTGGGTGAATTTGTGTGAGCTGCTTGCTATGGTTTGGATCTTGAATGTCCCCCAAAAGGCCCATGTAGTAAAGGTCAGTCCCCAGTGTAGGGCAACTAGCAGGTGGGTAGTGGAACGTTGGAGAGGTGGGGCCTGGTGGGAGGTCTTTAGGTTACTGGGGACATGCTACTAAAAGGGATTGTGGGACCCCAGTCCCTTCTTGTTCCTTCCCCTCCCTTCTTCCCCCTCTCCCTCCCGCTCTGGCTTTCTGGCTATGAGGTGAACAGTTCTGCTGTTTCATGTGCTCCACCATGATGAGCTGTCCGGCTACAAACCATGGCGCCAATCCATCACAGACCGGAACTTCCAAAACTGTGAGCTAAACAAACCTTTCCTCTTTGTCAGTTGATTATCTCAGGCATCTGTTTGTCATAATGATGGAGAGCTGAGTAGCACAGTGCTTAAACCTGTTGTACTTGTTTCCTTGTCTGAAAAATTGGGATACTTTGTCCACACAGGGTTGCTATCTGGATGAGAGAAGAAAGTGACCACCTGCATGGGCAGGTGGCAGCGTTCACTGTTTACCTCCAGCAGGCGCCATGATTTGGGTGTGGGAAGAAGGAGGAAGGATCTTACTATTGTCAAGAGAGCAGGTGTCTTTCTCCTGGAGAGGAAGGTAGAGGTTGTTCTCACATGACTACAGACATGTAAACCATATAGAAACACCACTGCTATTAAAGATATCATTTATTTTCCTGAAAGAGCCCAGTCTTCGTGGGATCCATTTTTTGCATGTGGCTCATTCTGTTTTCTAATTGTTTGATTTTATCCACAAGGTATTGCAAAAGGAAGTTCTAGTATTTGAAAAAGAAAACCACTAACCTAGAATCTTTGCTCCATCCCCACCTTCACCTGGTACATGGCCTACAAAATAATAAACCTGGAGGAAAAAGCAGGAGAAAGTGGACAATCTTGAAAACAGAGTGTAACTTATTTCCTCAATAAAATCCAAATAGAGGCATTGACTACAACCACCTGGATAGTGCTGCAAATTGGGCCCTAGCCTGGTTCACTGTGCCAGAGTCACTTGCCCATTTGAGTTCTGTGGTGAGGCCTCATCCCACCCACCCCTGGCTCCTTCGCCTTACTGCCTGGGGACCGTCCTCCAAGCTCCCACAGCCATCATTCAGATGAGTTCTCCAGCTGCATTTCATAATCTCAGTAGAATAAATGAAGTTTTTGACAGTTAATTTATTTCCCTGATATATTTCAGAAGTCTTTTCAGACAAAGCACTGGGTTAGTCCTGTTGGTTGTCTTGAATCGGATATTAGGTGAGAACACTTCCTGGACACCCTTTATTGAGATGTGCATTAATTGTATTTGCACACAGTCATGGAGTTCAGTGACCTTCCGAGCCCCTAATTTTTCTGCTTCATTAAACTCAATGGACGTGCTGAGATTCATAAACGAGACAGTTAAGAACGCAGCAGCCATGACCGTGTGATCTGCTTAAAGTCTGTGTGCTCACCCCTGTCCTCACGAGTGTACAGAAATCATCCATTATGAGAAGAATTAAGGGAAATATGTTATGTAGACAAATGACTTCATCAAAAACTCTCTTTCCCCAGATTTTAAATGTTTTTTGCACCCGCTTTTTTTATTGTTAAGGTTGGCGAGTCTTATTTCTCTCCCTGTGCATGCAACTTTGGAAGGCAGAGTCTTCCCTTTGCTTGGTCTCAGGTGCAGACCCTAGCAAATGCGGAATGTGTAAGACACCCTGAGGTCAGCAGGCCCAAAGGAAAGATTGTGGGCTGAATTGAATATAAAGCTCCATGTGGCTGTCTCCTGGTTCCTGCACCCTCTCCCTGGGAAGCTCCTGCCTGGGACGAGAACCACTCGTCGCTGGAGACAGTTGTGATGGTGAGCCCTTCACTGCCTGTGTGCAAGCCACCTTTGCATCAGGGCGACAGTGATTAGGAGGAGACTTTTGGAGGCAGACAAGTTCCTATTTCCATCCTGGCTCTCCTGCTAACACTGGCCTATCAGGATTTCTCCCATGCCTTAGGACCTGTTTCTCTGCATGTCCAGTGGGCTTCTAGCTATTTCGAGGATTCAATACGATAATGAGTATAAAACTTTGAGGACTGTTTCAAAGCCTGGTACACAAAATAGACTCTGCAATTTGTTGTTGTTGTTGTTGTTGTTGTTGTTGTTGTTGTTGTTGTTGGGTGCTATCGAGTCAGGGCCAACACATAGCAACCCCACGTACAACAAATGAAACTCTACCTAACACTGTGCCATTCCCAGCACTATATCAGTGCTTCTCTACTATTTATATGCTTTTCAATGGCTAATCATTTCAAGAGTGAGCTGTTAGGTCCTTCTCCCAGCAGAGTGGTCCACAGGAAACAGGGCCAGGTGGGAACTGTGACAGAGGCTGGGTGACCCACAGCCACTGTCAGCGAAGGGGAAAGGGCAAGCATCTCCCACAAGGTGTCTGCTCACAGGGTCACCAGTAAGACTGGAGGCTGGGGCCCCCACAAAGACATTGGACAACTAATGGAGCAGCCACCAAAGACCATCTGTCACACAGTCACATGAGCTAGCCCAGTCTCCTGAAAACCCAGCCGGGGAGACACCAGAGGAGGAAGGAGGCCAGAGGCCAAGGACCAAGGGAGATGAGCATCTCCTGAAGGACAGCCCACACCACCAACCTGCTCTAAGGGGATCTGAAAGCTCATTTACTGAGCGAGACTTTACCATGTATGAAATGATAACTGAATGAATGGGTGTTTTAATCTGTGCTGGTATCCACAGAACAGAGGCTACCTGGTGCTGTACTGAAGATTCAGAAATTTCCAGAGGGCTTAGCGACAGCCTATGTGTTCCATGGCTGCTGTCACTAGGGTGCTGTGTTCCAGTTCTGTGAATGGATGTAAGTGCAAACTCTCAAAGACAGATGAATAATCATCTTTCCCTGGCCCTAGAAATGTATCTTTTTGTGACAGAGATAAGGTGAAATACTCAACTTTAATTTGAGTCCTTAGCAGTTAGCCCATGTCATTACTGTCGTGTGGAGCCAGGGACTAAAGTGAATCCCATCTTTCTTTCTTTGCTGCAATAGATGTCAATGGAAAAAATTAAAATAATAACAATAAAAAAGGAAGATAGTTTTCAGATTTTCAGCAAATGCATGCCTGGAATCTTAATATTCTATTCTAGATGCTACAGGTTACACAGACATTCACTAGGAAACGTGCTTTGTGGTTCTGACCAGCACCTTTGAGTCTTCTAGATGCGTTAAATGATCAGAACAATGGCAAAGTGCCTTCTTTTCCCCACTGTGGTATGATTCCAAAATCCCTGTGAGACACCCCTTTCCCCTTGAGAACAGAGCAGTCACTGCACAAGAGCTTTTGGAATGTCAGGCTCCTTACCAAATCCATTATGAAGTCCCAGCAAAGCTGCAGGCAGACATGTTTTGGGTATAACAGTCTCTTAGAAGCCCACGTATGTAACCTATTGAATCACCTCAATTAGGACTCCAACCCCTGAGCCCTCAGTGGAGTGAGAATAGACTGATGAAGATTTTATCTGTGGGTCACATCTAGTGTGAATATGGGGAATTTTTCTGACTGTAGTAAAAATCACATAAACATGGACATGTGTTGCTGTACTTCCTGCAGTTGTTGGACTTTTTTTCAGTATTTCCTGGGTTTCCAATCTAAAATAATAATGATGATAATTCCAAAACTGTGTTTGTTTTGAGGGAAGCAGTTCTGAAATATGCATTATTCCATGTGTATCCACATCACCAGTCTTGCTCTGCCCTCTTTTACAGGTATTGGGTTGATATCTAGAACCAAAAATCAATCATTGTATATCTGATGCATTTATGAAATATATTCTGGGAATATTTTTTCTTTTAGAGCCATATAAAGTCTATCATTAAGTCATGTTGCAGTTTTGGAGATCATTTACAAATAACTTCTTGGTGCCATAGCTTAATTTTAAAAGATATATAGCACTCATGTATGTTTAAAAAAATTGGTTTCAGAGAAATTCAAAAAGTTATAGCATCAAAATTTTATTTTGATGCATTTTCATGAGGCTGCTCTTACTGAATACATAGCCCCCCATTAGTTTGGCACAATGTAATAGTTTGCTCATTCTAAGAGATGCAATACCATATAATTGTGGTTTTCATAGCTAGTGTAAGTGCACCAAAATCTAATGAATACATGGTAGACCATCAATTAATCAAAATGCTTGGAAGTAGGATGTTCCTTCTAATTAACCCAATTTACTGCTAAATTTCATCTTTAATGGCAAATCCTCTTCTTCTGTGTCTACTTAAGGAATCCTTCTGAAATACATTAGTCCACTTTCCAGTGTACCAATGATCAACATTTGATGATAGTCACAAAAGATTTGTTCTTGTATATATATTGAAGTCTAACATCCACATCCCCCATGTGTCTGTCAGCTTGTCATGCTGCAGGGGCTTGCATGTTACTGTGATGCTGAAAGCTATGTCACTGGTACCAGCAGGCCCACCTATGATGGACAAGTTTCAGCTGAGCTTCTAGACCAAGACAGACTAGGAAGGACTCAGTAGCTCACTCTCAAAACAATTTTCCATTGAAAATCCTATGAATAGTAAAGAAGCACTGTCAAATATAGTGCTGGAAAATGAGAATCCTAGGCTGTAAGGCACTCAAAAAACAAATGGGGAAGAATTGCCTCCTCAAAGGAGAGTCAGCCTTAATGATGAGAATGAAGTAAAGCCCCTGGGACCTCCTTTTGCTGACGTGCAATGACTCAGGATGAGAAGAAATATAGTGGCTGCAACATTGAGGTCAGACATAAAAAGACTGTGTGTATGACACATTTTTGCATAATGTTGTGTTCTGTTGTACACAGTGTCACTTTGAGTTGGATCTGACTCAGTGGCACCCAAAAACAACAACAAACATCCATATACGAGAGATGTGGATGGATTGTTTTGTTTGATATAATGATCTCTGGTTCCATCCATTTTCCAGAAAATGTCATAGTTTTATCCTCCTTTATGGCTAAATAAAACCCCATGGTATATATATACCACATTTTGCTCATCTACTCATATATTGATGGACACTTAGGTTGATTCCATATCTTAGCTATAGTGAATAGTATTTCAGTAAACATGGATGAGCAGGTATCTCTATAGTATGGTATGTATATACAATATTAAAATATATGGTCATGAAAGTAGAAGGGGCCTATATAGGGGGAGGTTGTTGTTAGGTGCCATCAAGTCATTGTCTGATTCATAATGACCCTATGTACAACAGGTGAAGCAGTATTGTCAGTGCTTCTCTGCTATTCATAGGGCTTTCAATGGCTGATTGTTTTGGGAGAGTGTGTTGCCAGGTCCTTCTCCTAAGCCTGCAGGACCTGTTGTTCCCAGGTGGTCTCCCATCCAAGTACTAACCAGACCCAAAGTTGCTTAGCTTCTGAGATCTGACGGGATCAGACACCACAGTCATACAGCTTCAGGATGTAGGAAGAGATGAGAGACTAAAAAGAAGGAGGAGGGGACGAGAAAGGGTAATGGGAGAAAGGAAGGGCAATTTCACATGTTTTGTTTTTGAGTCAAAATCTGAATGTGTATATATAGGTATGGATATATGTAGATAGATATAAATATAGATATAGACAGACAAAGAGACACAGACAGATATAGATATAGATATACACGCAAACAAGACATTCAACTAGAACCATTGGTAGGGAGAAAGGGGATGAGGGAGTGATGTTATAGGAGGGTAGTAGGTGAGGTGAATATGAGTAATACACAATGATATGCATGTATGGAAATGTCATAATGAAATTGTACACTAAAAAATTAATAATAAAAAATTCCTGGGAAAAATACTTAGAATATAAAATAGAAAAATCATCATGTAATTAGCAATATGCATCATTTGAATGCAAAAACCTCTAATAAGAAAGAATGTATACATGATTAAATAAGAAAACTTGTCCTGTGATCAGTATATCAAAAAATTCAGTTGAAAATACAAAAACAGCTGGGCGTGGTGGCACACGCCTATAATCCCAGCCACTTAGGAGGCAGAGGCATGAGGACTGAAAGTTTGAAACCAGAGGCAGTCTGCGTAATTTAGCAAAACCCTGTCTCAGAAAAAAAAAAAAAAAAAAAAAATCAAGGCTTGAGGTGCAGCTCAGTGGTACAGCATTTGCAAAGTATGCAAGTGTGAGGCCCTGGTTTCAATCCCCAGTGCTGCCAAAAAGAAAAAAAGAAAAGAAAAAAAAGAAAAAAGAAAAAGACAAAAGAAAAGAAGAAAAAGAAAATACAAAAACAATGACTGTAAAAAAGTGGTTGTCCTTTATATGCCTCATTTTTATCAGTCTAAACACTTGTTCTCCTTGCAGAGTACTGGAAATGTGATAATGGCTGTCTTTTTGAGCCTGAGATGTGTAATTTGCTTCTTTCTCCTTAACAACGAAGAGTGAAGTATCTCAGCTAATGGGAAGCATTCATTATCTGGGTTCCTCTTTAATGTCTTTCACTAGAATATGGTAGTTTTGAAGATTCAAAGTTGCAATATAGAGACTTTTTTTTTTTCAACAGAAAGGAAATTCCCAGGTAAAAGTGCTGTGCCTTGTGAACTTTCCAACAAGCACCTCTGTCTGGAAAGCCTCATTCCTGAAGGCTTTATGGCCCAGGATAGAATTTCAGCCCCTGAGAACCTGAGCCTCAGCCTGAGACAGGTGGTGCCATTCTTTTCAGATGCTTATCTTAACATGGAGTAAAGTTGAGTCTGTAAAACAAGGGTGGGAATTTCACTGGGGCGGATTCTGGCTGTACCATAAAGTGCCCTCAGCTTTGTGCCTGCACTGGAGGACAGGAGCCCTCAAAGAATCTTCTAGAAATGAACAATAACTTCAGTCTCCCCAGCGTGTGTGAGCATGTGAGTGCACATCTGCCATCTTAATGCATCATGATGGATGAAAATCCATGAAGAACCGTTGAATGCTATTTTATGCTTTGGATTCTACGTACAGGGGTTAAGGGAATTTGAAAGCAGTTGCAAAAGTTAGTTCCTGTCTTCAGAGACATTAGTCTCCTGAGTTAAAGGGAATGGGTCCTGGTGAAATCCATAAGGAACGCTTCACTGTTAGCACTGTCTCTAGCAGAGGTGCTCGCAGATTTCCCGAAATGAGGGCTGAAGCTAATTCTACAAAGTTATATTTTATAATACAATTTGGGTGACAAAACTCCCCTATATAAACTTTCCAGAGCCAATTTTTCCATTTCAGAAAAATTTTGAATTCCTTGAGGTCCTGTGCATCTGGCCATGGGCCACAGTGTTAAACTCTTGGGCTCCCTTCTTCCCTAGTACTGATCACATTGCCTTTTTAAATTTTTTTTCCAGAAAGTATCAGATTTCTCCCCTTTTGGAGCCTTCTCAAACACTGTCCTTCACCCCCTGTGTCTGCACGCTTTCCACCTCACTAATTTTTCCATTCAGCTATTACATAAAATGCCACCTTCCCATAATCCATCCTTGATCACTTTACTTGTCCAATTATGTGGCCAACTTTACTCTTATACTTTTCCTTCATTGAAATTCTTAGAATTCATACCTAAATACATGTTTGAATATTTTAAGAGCTCCTGTTCCCATTGCAGCATGAAAAGAGGAGCCACATGATTTTCACTTACTTCTGTCTCCCCAGTGCCTAGGAATGTAACCAAACATTTGAAGTATCCAATAAGCATCTGTTGAACAAATGAAGAAATGGGCTCATAAAAAAGCTCTCAGTAATGTGAGATAGAGTAAGATGTAGATTACACGTGCCCTAAAATTGTTGTTGTTGTTAGGTGCTGTCGAGTCGGTATCCGACTCATAGACACCCTCATAGGGTTTTCAATGGCTGATTGTTTCGGGATTGCCTTGGGAGTGGATTGCCAGGTCCTTCTCCACCCTAAAATTAGCCCGTTAGTAATAAACTCCATCATCAAGTGATTTCTATCACTTATTAGTTTATTCGAAAATACTGATTGTCCACTGTGTGCTGGATATTGTGCCAGGTATTGTGAATTCAAAAGCCACTTAGCATGGTTCTGTGGCTGAAGTCTTAGCTTTAAGTCCCAGCTCTACCAATTACTTGTGGTATGACTTAAGTTACTTGAACTCTGTAGGCTAGAGTTTTCTCCTATAAAAAAAGGGTTTTTGTGATTGTTGTGAAGCTTAAAAGAGTTAATTAACTAAAGACAGCAGAGCAGTCATGAGCACATAGTAAGAGCTGACTGTGTTTCAGCAACTCTTGGGACCAGATGACTGTCAACTGGACAAGGTTGCTGTGTTGGAAAGAACAATTTGATCACCTTCTAGCACTGGGCCTCAATGTCCTTGTCCACATGTACAAGGAGAGCATAAGAGCTGCTGCACATAACATGGTCATCAATGAGATCATGTCAACTACTAACATAATGCTGGTATAAACTGATGCTGTTTTTCTATAGGAGACTTTTTTATTTCACTGGGATTGTATTTAAAAGCTCAGGATGTACTGACAACCTCCATTCCTTCTAAGTGCTTGTTTTACTTATCTGACAGTTTTACACTTCAGATAGTATATAAGGGCACTGTTCATCTTTTTTAGTGGTTTTGTTTTTGTTTCTTGGTTTTTTGAGACAGAGCCTTGCTGTGAAGACCAAGCTGGCTTTGAACTTGTGTTGATCCTCCTGCTTCAGCCTTCTGAGTGCTGGGATTACTGGTATGTGCCACCACATGTGATTTTTATTATTTTTTAAATTTTTTCTGGGTAAATAATAATTGATGTCCTCTTCATAATATTGGATATTACAATAGTTCAAACTTGAAACAGGTAAGCTAAGCCTATATTTTCAATAAAATACATGTATTTTCTCAGCATCTTTTCATACAGCTCAGCCTATAGAGTGCTGCTCTGCACTCTCTGAGGCCCTGAGTTCAATCCCCAGCATCACAAAAATGGGAGAATGATGTGGCATCCCACTCCTGAAACAATCAGCCATTGAAAACTCTATGAGGGTCGTTATAAGTCATACCCGACCCTGTAGCACCTAACAACAACAGCTATTAATTTTGGTATTATTAATTGCTATCTTCTTTTCTAAAATTCTGAAATACAGACATATTTTCAAATCCTTGGAAGAATTTCCAAAGGAAATAGGTCCTTGTTACCCATTCCTCAATAAGTTAAAATTCATTCTGTGTTACCTCATATAGGTCATAGGGAAAATGCATGATTTCCTAGGATGTGTGGACAGCGGAGTATTGAGCTAAACAGCCTTGCTTTCTAGATGCAATGAGTGTTTTCTCATCGTAGGTAACACGGTGCACACCCTCTTCCCAGTCTTCTTCTATCTTCTTTTGCAGGTTGTTGGGGTTGTTTGGTTAGTTGGTTTTTCCCCTTTCCTTCTTTCTTTGCATTTCACCCACATCAATATAATATAAGAAACATGAAATTGAACAATGATCTGCATCACCTATTGCAAAGAGTAGTTCATTAATAGGTATCTGATAAATTTGTGTTATTGCTTTACATTTTTCCTGACCATTTACTTTAATATACAGGGTTTTTAGGTAATGAGAATCATTACACTCTTATTTAGTATATATCACTTTGACTTCTATATAATAAGTACTGAGTTTTAAAAGAGTCTCATCTGTAAAGTAGTTATATGTGTGCTAAAAAGTAGAATTCTGTTGTTATTTTATTATTGGCATACTTGTCATTATTTATAATAATCATCTTAAAAAAGAACTTACCATTCCTGGATGGTCTAATCCCAAAATAATAATCATAGCAACTTTCATAATAATGAGCAATATAATAACCACTCATTAAAACAGTGATTCATAATCTGAGCCATTGTCATATTATGTTAATTATGATAACATCGGTGAAAAATTATTACTTCCAGCTACTGGTAATACAAGGAACTTCAGAATGTAAGGGGAGAAGGTAAAAATAAAATATAATACTGGATCAAGTTTTTTTTAAGAACCACAAGAAGGAGCTATTTAAAAACAAATTCAAAAACAAAATTCAGTGTTTATCTTGATTTAACTCACACTCATTTGCCTGATCTCCGATAGAGAGATGAAGTCTTCAAGTCATTAAAAGCCTTCCTTTTTCCTCCTAGATTTCCACCAAAAATATTTTTGACTCAGTTCCATAGTAACAACAATCAAGAACAATCCTGGAAAGTAGATGTACTTGACTTGAAAGTCACAGTGAATGTTTATGATAATGTCAGAGAGTTGTGTTTGGTCCAGCCATCTAGAAAGTATCACAGGGGGACAGAGGAAGACTTCTTGGCTCTGCCGCCAGGCTGCTGTGTGCTTAAGGGTCCTGACTGTGAAGAAAACAATCACTTTACTTATGTGGACACTAACATTACCTTTTTAGTATGAAGTGAAAACTATAATTATGCAATTATGATTGTTTTCAAATATATATGCAAAGATCTTATATGTAGTGTATTTATCTGTTGTCTTACTTATAATTAGCATATATTACTTCTTTGATAATGATAAATACTTTAGAAATTCTAGACTCTGAACCAAGAATATAACATCCCTGCTCCCAGCCCAGTCTCCACTACCAACTTCCTCACCCATGTAGAAGTGGACAAGGCCAGTTTCCTTTCAGGTACTGGCACTTTGATAGGCATTTTTCAGGCACTCTGACAGGCACTGGGCAGACAAGATCTCTGCCTTCATAAATTTAGACAAAGTAGTGAAGAAAATGAGTAATTAAACACAAAATCACAAGTTACTGTGAAATGCTCCACAGTTTTAGCCCTGGGGATGCTGCAAGACTCATCAGCTTGCTCTTGGATAATAGAGAAGCCATCAAACTCTGCAAAGGACATGGAAGGACAGGAATTATTCAAGTAAAAGGAAATCAGCTATGGAACAAAGGATTCCAGGGAAGAGATTTCAAGGGAAGGAAGCAGGAATATTTGGAGGGTGCTCAGGAGCCCATGAAGATCTTCATGAGCCAGATAAAGGGGTTCAACTTTATCGTCAGGGCAATAGAAAACCTAAGAAGGGCTTGGGCAGGGGACCCATATTATCAGATTTGTGTTTCCAGGAGATGCACACCATTGGCTACAGTGAAGAACAGGGATCTGTTTCTGACACCATGGTTGACTACAAACTGGAGGACAACATAAGTAGATCGTGCATTACAAATAGGCTTTTCTCATGGGTATTGTTTTAATTGCTGGGTTTTCAGAAAGTTTGAGAAAGAAAATATTTTATATCAGTAATTTTCAAAATATGGTCCATGGGCCAATAGGATTCCCCCAAGACATTTTCAGGGAGTTTAAGAGATCATAATGACTTCATAGTAAGAAGTTATTTGCTATTTTCCCTCCACCTGAAGATGGAACATTGGGCCTTGCACACATTAGGAAAGTGCTTGACCCCTGAGCCCTTTTTACTGGGTTGGCTTTTGCTCTGATCATGCACAGGTGATGGGTGAAATTGCCCCCAGGGCAGTGGCGTGAACATGTGACCACTTGATCTCCACAGGTTCACAGCAAAAGAAGGACTAGTTTCACAGAAGAATGCCCTGGATGAGGCATGACCCAATTTACCAATCTCAGCCCTGGAGGATCAGTCTTTTTAATATTCTCTCAGATGACCTGGGAAGTATGAATAAAGCACCTGTGCTGCAGCTCACAGAGGGAGGAGGATTTTTTCCCAGGGACAAATTCTTGTGAGGTTTTTTCAGTTGTGAGCTGAACTGCCCACTTTTTCAATAAAACCTCATTTCTACTTGAACAAACAACTCAAAATTGTAACTCTCCAGACTTGAGTATTTGTCAGACATTCTCTTGAAAATGAATGAGGCAAGTTTTTTACTTCAAGAAAAATAATCAACAGATTTGTTGCCAATGATTAAATTGAAGTTTCTAAACAAAATATAAAATTTGAGAAAATTTGTACCCATTGCCTTAAACTTGAAGGTTTCTCAATAATTCATGACTTTGTGATGTAAGAAGCGGAGTTTTAACAAATGTGTTTTTGATGCTGTACAATGAGCTCTCAATAGTTGAAATATCTGCACAGTTCAGTGAACCTATATGGTCCAAATGACCTGACATGTGATCTGTAAAATCACACATGGCTAAAAGATCCATCCAAATGGTTTTTAATGTAACAGAGAACAAAAACTTTCATTGGTAAAAGTATAGATTCCACATTATAAGTAACCTTTGAGAAACAGCAACTTGTTAGATTTTAGAGTTATGTCAAAGGAGAATATCCACAGTTATTTGAAAAATATCAAATACCTCTCCCTTTGCCACCTGTATCTATTCTGTGGGACTGCATTTTTTTCCCCAAATACTTGAACTAAAACAACATATTACAAAGACTGAATACAGAAACAACTATTTGAGACTCCAGCTGACTTTTATTTAGCCAGATACTAAAGGATTAACAAAAATGTAAAACAACTTCAATCTTCTTACAATTTTTTGTATTGTTTTCAGAAATATAGCTTCCTTTCATAGAACATTATTTATATTAACACAGTATTTATATTAACATAGAGTTTGATGTTATATTTAAGTGGATTTATAAACAAATGTAAAATTTTCACATCTTCATTACTAATGCTATAAATATCCATATATATATGTATATATATATATATATATATATAGAGAGAGAGAGAGAGAGAGAGAGAGAGAGAGAGAGAGAGATCCCCTTAAAGTAAAGCTGTTCCAGTCAGAGTTCTCCTGAAAGGAGAGTATGAAGGGGAAAAGGAAATTAGGACACATGAAAGGAGTAAAGTACAGAAAATTATCACCGCTGGCAACAATGATAGATTTCAGTATCATTTTAAGTTCTCATAATTCTGATCCAGAGTGGTCAACTGCACCCCAACAAGAAGTCAGGCAAGTCACTATATATAAGTCACTATATATATATATATATATATATATATATATATCCAACATAAAGAAGTTCTTTGGAGTCATCCTTTTTTTCCCAAGGGGAGGGGATTGGGGGACCAAGATGACCTTGAACTCACAATCTTCCTGCCTCAGCCTCTTGAGTTCTGGGATTACAGGCAGACACCGAAATGCCAACTGGGTTGACCACTTTTAAGATTATACTCTTAAGGTATAATCATGAGACTAAAATCCTCAAAAAAGAACAATCAAAAACTGCTCCTCAGAAAGAGAATTTGAAATGGTCTCCAGACCAAAATCTTGAGAACTACTGTATTGCACACCTGGATAAAATTATCACAGTTCCAGAACATTGGCGTGAAAGCACAGCAAAGATAAAGGCTTGTGTGCAGGCATTGTTTGGCAGTGAGATCTCAGGGACACAGGGAGAGTGAAAAGAAAGGGAAAGAAAACCAGGCAAGCTTAACCCTCTTACAGGACCCCATAGGAGCTTCTGTCCAGGGTTATGAAGTACTTCCCAGGGAATGAAAGGCAGCACTCCACTAGCTTTCTTCTGTCTTTGGTCAAAATTGTCTCTGTAGACTCAGCCTTGCTTTTTCTGGTTGCCAGAGCATAAGTGCTAATCCAGTTCCCCGGGCATTCCATGCTACAGTGTCCAAGAGCAAGGCAGAAACTGAGAGTTGTGCAGCAGATATGCTGAGGTAAAACCAACATGGGGCTGCATAGTTGCAACAGGAAGAAGCTGGCTGAAGACGAGTGGCCTCATGATGTGAATAGTGTAACTTTGCATTGGAGGAGGCTATTGGGTAAAAAGGCCTCCAGGCCTCTAACTTTCCCAGTTTCTCCTGGGCTTCAGTGTGGTTCTCAGTATGGTGCACTTGATCTGGGATGCAGGGTTGCTCTGGATCTGCCCACAGCACCTGACCACTGAGGAGAGGCTGCTGCTCAAGAGTGAGAGCAGGAGAAGGGGTGGAAGCAGGGAAAACTGAGATCTTGTGATTTCTGATGATCAGAATATACGAATAGCAACAGCATTCATGAAAAGAGATTGTTAGCATCTTTTCTCTCCCCTTAAAGTAAAGCTGTTCCAGTCAGAGTTCTCCTGAAAGGAGAGTATGAAGGGGAAAAGGAAATTAGGACACATGAAAGGAGTAAAGTACAGAAAATTATCACCGCTGGCAACAATGATAGATTTCAGTATCATTTTAAATTCTCATAATTCTGATCCAGAGTGGTCAACTGCACCCCAACAAGAAGTCAGGCAAGTCACTATAATATTTTCCAAGGTTTGAGCCTTTTGTTTATAATTTGTTTGGATATTAGATATAAAATAACTATATGTTTAGGCAAATTTGAGGAACCAGTGTTGCCTGCAGAAAGGAAAAACAACTTTTGCTTGAATATTTATTTAGTTTAGCCATTTAGAATATGGAACTCTGCGGGTGTTATGACATACCCATCACACGTCTTACATATGTGGTAGTATGTTACATTGAATAAATATCTATAAGCATAAATATTAAGTTTTATGTGTATTATATTGTATACTTTTAATTTCCAAAAGAACATGGTATGTTGGTTCCAAATTTACTTATATGGCTTTAGACAAATTATTTCCCAACTTTAAGCCTTAATTTTAATGCCTCATGTTAAAATGGATAAATTAGTAGTACCTTCCTTCTAAGTATGTAATGAGAAATTTATTGAAAGATTATAAGTGTTCATTAAAAGTTACATATTATTATTATCATTGTTTACAGTAAATGGCATGAAGATTGAATTATGGTCACAGTGACCAAAACTTTCTCTTCTTTTTCTTTCTCCTTTCTTCTTCTCCTCTCTCTCTCTCTCTCTCTCTCTCTCTCTCTCTCTCTCTCTCTCTCTCTCTCCCTCACTCTCCCTCTCTCTCTCTCTTTGTCTGAAATACCTAAAATTATAGGAAAAGTCACTTTCTTCAAAAAAAATAACCAGTTATTGCCTGCTCTGGGAGACACAAAAAGAGCTTCCCACCTCCTTACTTGCAGCTTCTTTGCAATCCCAGCTGCTTTGACTGTCCCTATGCATATTCCACCAGCTGTGGGATGCACCTGTTTATAACTTCTGCTAAGGTCTCACTTTCTGAAATATTGCCAAGACACAATAAAAGACCTCTATGAGTAACTATCATATGCGAATGTGAAGTAGTTAAAGCATTGCTCCCAGATAACCAAAATAAAATATTTATAATAAATAACAGCTTCCTAGGCAAGATGACACTGCAGACCCCTTGTGTGGACACTTGGCGCCCTTTCCAATAGGGCCACATGTGATTCTGACATTCTACCTAGTACATTCAGAATGTAACCTCAGAACTGTCTAGCAGACCATTTTGGTTAAGATGTTGTATTTGAGTTTGGGGGAAAAAAAAACAGAAAATAACATTTATAGGTGGGGCAAATACATGTTCTGTGGATGATAATCTCTCCAAATCCATATATAAATTCAACACAATTCCAATAAAAAATTCCAAAATATAGTTTTATGACATCTGAAAAACATTCTAACATTTATATGGAAGGGTAAAAAACCAAGATGTTCAAAGGAATTCTGACCCAAGTCAATCGTGTGGTTTTCCCATCCCCCTTCTCATGTCCTCACTCCCACAAACCCGGCTATCCACAGACAATCACTGATCTACTTTTGCCCCTACTTGTTTGCTTGCACATTTCTGGAATTTTATATAAATTGAATCACAATATGTATGCAGGTATATATACATATGGAGATTATGGCTCTGTTTATTATCTTGATTTCATATATGTATGTACATATGTCAAAACTCATTAAATTATACACTTAAATATATGTGCAGTTTATACTTCAATAAAGCTGAAAAGTAAGCAAACAATTAGAAGAGTTATGTATTAATGGAAGGACTCCAAACCGTCAGCAACCATATGTAACTTCACAGGAAATTAAGAACAAGCACATTAAAACAACACTGATATACCACTTTACACACTTAAGTTTGACAAAAATAAAAATGTGTGCAAATATCAAGTATTGGGAATAATTTAGCAAACAGAGTAGTTATTCTTTATTTGGGTATAACAACTACATCTTTTTCACTTAGGAGAATAATCTAACAATGTCCTTTTAGTGGAAATACATATACTCTAAAACTATATGTTAAAATACTTTTTCACATAATTATTCAAGGAGATAAGCACAAGGATGTATCCCACTTTCATAAGAGCAAAAAATTATTAACGAGCTAAAGGAAATGGATTATTAATGTCATATCCACATGATGAACTCTATGTGGAAGTCAAAATTAATGAACTAAAGCTATTAAATGCATTAAACACAGTATCTTATATTTATCTAAATTTAGATGCAATAACTGGACCAATTCAAATGACAGGAAAATAAGGGGAACTATTTGAACAATAAACGTTTTGCATGGATTATTGGCTATCAAATTAAAATAAAATCCCCAACTCATAACCACACACAATAAATTTCAAATGGACTGAAAAACTAAATACAAATACGTAATTTTGTATTCACAAATAAAATTTTAAAATAGAGACAGTCATGTTTTGCCTCAGTTTTATTGGGGATGAGTTTCCTGAGCAAAATATTCAGAATCAAAGTGGTGTTATCAGATTCAACAATATGAAAATAAAACCATAATATCTTTCATTATATAAAATTAAAATATAAAGGCCTAAGAAACAGGTATATTTACAACCTATATCAATTATGGCCTGGGATTTAGCTCAGTTGGTAGAGCCCCACTCTGTAGTCTCTGAGGTCCTGGATTTAATTCCCAGCACCACAAAAAAATGGAAGAAGGACATGGCAATCCACTCCGGAGGCAATCCCGAAACAATCAGCCATTGAAAACCCTATGAGGATCGCTATGAGTTGGACAGGACTTGACAATACCTAACAATAATAACAATATCAATTATATGTTTATTTTCATAGTATAAAAGAG
Organism: Pedetes capensis; assembly: GCA_007922755.1. NCBI lineage: Eukaryota > Metazoa > Chordata > Mammalia > Rodentia > Pedetidae > Pedetes > Pedetes capensis. The sequence continues at coordinate 7,857 of VMDO01003981.1, read as the reverse complement.
CCACATACAACTTAGCAAGAAAAAGTATAACAACAAGTCATCAGAAAATATCTGAAGAAGAAAATCTAAGAAGATGAAATAGAAATAGCTAGAAAACTTACAAAGAGAATTTCAAGTTCACTAACAAATTAAAACAGCTTTTTGCATATCACACCATGAAGATATTTTAAAAGTCACATGGTGGCTCACACCTGTAATCCCTGCAACTCAGGAGGCTGAGGCCAGAGGCAGCCCGTGTAAGTTAGCAAGCCCCTGTTTCAAGATAAAAATTTTTTAAAAGGGAGCTTGGGGTGCAGCTCAGTGGTAGAGTGCCTGCAAAGTATGTGCAAGGCCCTAAATTCAGCACCCCCAGTATGAAAGAAAGAAAAGAAAGAGAAAGAAAGAAAGAGGAAAGAAAGAAAGAGGAAAGAAAGGGAAAGGAAAGGAAAGGAAGAAAGGGAGCGAAGGAGAGAGGGAGGAAGAAAGAAAAGAAAAGAAAAAGAAAGGAAGGAAGGGAGCGAGGGACGGAGGGAGGAAGGAGGGAAGGGAAGGAAGGAAGGAAATATTTTACAACACTGACTGTATTCAGTGTTAGAAAAGACCAGGGTGAATGAAGCAGGTGTCCTCATGCTCTTTTTGGGGGTGAGACAGTTGAAGATGTAAATTGTGGAGGATAATTTTGCAATATCATTCAAAAATTTAAGTTTCATTCCTTTTGATGCGTTAAAAATGTAATGACTTTTTAAATTTAAAAGTAGGCTTTATAGGTCCCCATGTCATGCTAAATCCATATTAATCCCACAGATTCTAATAAATGTTGATAGTGTTACAATGGACAAATACCGCAGGTCTTTGGTTTCACTCTGGGATTGATATAAAATGATTCAAGTTCTATAGGACAGTGAAGTATTCCTTCATGATTATCTTCTATCAAACTCTCAAATGATGTTTTTATCCTATTAAAGCAAAAACAAAGCAAAACTTTTCTTCAATAGTCATTATTTTTCCACTTGTTCTCCATCCTGCCCAGTAGAAATTAAAATATTTGCCAGGCATGGTTGATCACACCAGTAATCCCAGCAGCTCAGGAGGCTGAGGCAGGAGGATAACAAGTTTGAGGCTAAAGGTGCCTGGGTAACTTTGTGAGACACTGTCTCAAGATAAAAGATAAAAAAGAGACTTGGGGTGCAGCCCAATGGTAGAGCACTTGCAAAGTATTCACAAAACCCTGAGTTCAGCCATCCAGCACTGCCAAAAAAAAGCAATTAACATATTTAATCAAGGAACTGGAAACAGCAAGATACAAACAGCAGTATGACTAATGACACAAAAGGAAGACAAGGTTAAATCACAAAACGAAAGCAAGAATGATTTTGCTGCAGGGGAAAAAAAGACACTTCATATTCTTGAAAAAAAAAAAAAAAGCCATATGGCTTGGTTCCAAGAATTCTAAAACCAAATGAGAAGAGAAGAGTGAGGTCAGTTACATCATTGCAGTGTTCCCTTGTCATTGTTAGGTGCTGTCAAGTCTGGTCCAACTCATAGCGACCATATGTACAACAGAACGAAACACTCCCCGACACTGTGCCAGGGCACAGGATCTTTTTATGTTTGAGCCCTTTGTTGCAGTCACTGTGTTTCTCCTCATTTTGAGTCATGCCACATCAGCAAAAGAAGGTCCCAAGAGCTTTACTCCATTCCTGTCATTAAGGTTGACTCTACTTGGAGGAGGCGACTCTTCCCCAGTCATTCTTGAATGCCTTCCAGCCTGAGAATAGCAGAGAAGCACTGACACAGTGCTGGGCATGGCACAGTGTCAGAGTGTTTCATTCTGTTCTACATAGGATCACTATGAGTCAGATTCGACTCCAGGGAACCTAGTAACAACAATATTTGACAGTGCTTCTCTGCTACTCATAGGGTTTTGAATAGCCAATTGCTTCGAAAGTGGGCTGCCAGGTCCTTCTCCCTAGTCTTTCTTGGTCTGGAAGCTCAGCTGAAACATATCCACCAGGGGTGGTGCTCGTGTCTGAGATACAAGTGGCACAGTCACATGCAAGCCCCCACAGTGTTAGCAAACTGACAGACAAGTGGGAGTTGTCCAACATTTTGCTTTACTTGATTCTACAATCAACACTCATGGGAGCAGCAGTTAAGAAATAAAAAGACACATTGCGTTGGGAAAGGCTGTTGCAAAAGAACCTCTTTAAAGTGTTGCAAAGTAAAGATGTCACGTTGAAGACAGAGGTACATCTGATTTATGCCATGGCATTTTCAATAACATCATATGCTTGTAAAAGCTGGACAACAAATGAAGGAGACAGGAGAATCGATGCTTTTGAATTATGGCACTGGAGACAAATATTGAATATACCATGAGCTACCAAAAGAACTAACAGATCTGTCCTAGAAGGTGTAACCAGAGTGCTTGGAGGCAAGTATGGCTAGACTGTGTGTTATGTATTTTGGATGTGTTGTCAGGAGGGACCAATCCCTGAAGAAGGACATCATGGTTGGGAGAGTGGCAGGTCAACCAAAAAAGGAAGACCCTCAAACACATGGATTGACACAGTGGCTACAACAATGGGCTTAAACATAAAAAAAGATCGTATGCTTGGCACAGTGCTGGGGAGTGTTTAGTTCTGTTGTTCATAGGGTCACTATGAGTCAGACCCGACTCAATGGCAGCTGACAACAGTATACACACACACACACACACACACACACACACACACACACACACACATACACATATGTACACATGGGCTGGGGTTTAGCACAGTTGATAGAGTGCTGCATCATAGTCTCTGAGGACCCAACTTCAATCCCCAGCACCACAAAAATGGTAGCATTATGTGGCAATCCACTTCCAGAAGCAATCCCAAAACAATCATCCATTGAAAACAGTATGAGGTTCACTATGAGGTGGACACGATTTGATGGCAACTAACACCACCACACATACATGCATACGTGTGTGTGTGTGTGTGTGTGTGTGTGTGTTTGAGTTAAACTTTTGTCATATATTCTGAAAGAGTTTTTTACTCCTTTTGATTTGGACTTAGTAGTATTTTAGACTTAATCTATAACAGGAAAACAGGAACATTTTTCTATTGAACGCCATTTATAGGGAAAGAATTACAGTATTGCTCATAATTCAAGGCCTCACCTTGGTACCAAACAAGTTCATTTTTAAGTTTTGATGTTAGAACAGTTCAGTTTTTTATTGTTTCGTTTTTGTTTTTCTTTAGGTTAAGAATGAGTAACTCTGGTTTCTTCCATCAAGGACAAGAAAGGAGTTTGATTTTGCATTTGCCAACTAGGGAGAGGGGAAGCCAAAGCAGAAGGAGACACACAGAAAAGCAGAGGAGAATCCAAGGAGAAGAGCTCTGTGGAGAAGGCACTGGGAGGGAGAGAGCGCAGCAGGGTGTTCCAGTCCTTTGGGGAAGATGGAGAAGGGACAGAGAAGCACCCAGGAAGCTCCTAGCAAATCTCTGCTCGGACTTGTCTCTGCATTTCAGACCGTCCTTCCTCAGATCTCTCTGGAGCCTTTGCCCTCAGGCGGCGCCAGCTCCTGGACTCCAGACAGAAAGGTAAATGCCCTATGAAACCAGCGTTCTTGAATGGAAGCTAAAGCTGCCACGGTTTTTAGATTTTATTTTCCTGGTTATTGGTTTTGCCTGGAGAAAATGGTATGCCTCCACCTGCATTTCTTTCTTTCTCAAGGACTCCTTTGTGAGCAGAGGATTTGTGGTAATTGGTCAGGGAGGGCATTTCCTGACTTTCTTGGAACATAGTCCTACACCTGCTTTGAGCTCTGTAGCTCTATGTGGAAACTTCGAGTAAAGCCTTTCCATAGTGCAATCTATAAATCACCCTGCATAGCAATATTAAATCTTAAAAACCAGCTTCCCCCATGCCTGTTTAATGGCTGAATCTTGCCGGTGTTCTTTCTTTAGTTGTATATGAAGATTACTTCTGTCTTTGAAATAGTTAACTGATAATGGCTCTTCAATTTTTTTGATTCCTAACTGCCCAGTCATTCACCTCACCAGGACCACCAGACAAGCTTAAGAGTTACTGTAAACAAGACCTTGCAGTGTTCTGCATCCCTTTCTAGCTAGGGTGGCCACATTTAGCACCCTAAAACAAAGAGTGCCAAGTTAAACTTGAATTTCAAACAATAAATAATTTTTTAGGATAAATGAGTTGTAAATGCTTATGTGAAATTTGGACTTACCTGGGTGTCTTATATCTTATCTGGCAACCCCATTCATAGCATATGTGATCATTGTAATTTATTAAGTATTTGCATAATTATTTAAGATCTATCATCTCCCATTGTTGTTGCTCTTGCTAGGTGTCATCAAGTTGGTGTCCAACTCAGAGTGAACTTACGTGCAACAGATGAACACTATTGTCAGTGCTTTTCTGCTATTCATAGGGTTTTGAATGGCTGATTGTTTGGGGGAAGTGGGTTTCCGGATCCTTCTCCCAAGCCTACAGCACCTGATGTTCCCAGGTGGTCTCCCATCCAAGTACTAACCAGGCCCGACCCTGCTTAGCTTCCAAGATCTGATGGGATCAGACGTCACAGAGTAGGCCATCTCCCAATAGTTTGTAGCTAAGGCTCTCTTGATCTTACTCATAATTATATTCTCAGCACTTATCCCAAGGTGGCTACAGGGTGGAAGTTCTCAAGACATTTGTGGAACAAAGACATGCCCAATCTGAAATGCATGGTTATTATACACCACTGGGAGATTACTCCTTCAACAACTTGGTTAGTGGCCAGAGCAATTTTACCATACAATTTAAGCCCCACGGTAGAATTTTCCAAAGCCCACTACTGCCTACCTCTGAAGTAGTTATGCTATTGTGACATAAAAATATAAAGAGATGCTCTCTGTGTGTGTACATGTGCATTCACTCTTCCACTCATGTGAAAATAATATGCTATGAGAGCCATAATTAGGCTGTACTACAGTTCGTGGCTTCCAGTCTAATAAGAAGAGCAACTATAGGTGTTATATAAACTCCTGGTGCCTGCAGCCATACCACTGTGGCATCTGATCCCATCAGATCTTGGAAGCTAAGCAGGGTCAGGCCTGGTTAATACTTGGATGGGAGACCACCTGGGAATACCAGGTGCTGTACGCTTGGGAGAAGGACCAAGTAATCCACTCCCAAAAAACAATCAGCCATTGAAAACCCTATGAATAGCTGAGAATCACTGACAATAGTGTTTCATCTGTTGTACATAGAGTCACTATGAGTCGGATACCTACTAGACGGCACCTAACAGCAACAACAACAACAAAGTGCAGGTGCCAGGTGATAAACAGGGAGATTAAAGGTCTAGGTGCCTGACCCAGCTAGAAGAAGAGAGTTTGCCTTTCTTTTGTCACTAGCAAGCACCAAGTGGAATTCTCTTTCCTGATATTCCCCAAAGGGAGCCCTGGTCTGCCCTCAGGATGGTCCCTGGAGAGGACCCCGCTCATCACTTCCCTCTCCAGGGATGAGAAGCCTGGCTCACGGAGGAGATAACAGGTTCAGCCATGTGCCTTTTCTGTGGATAGATTCCTCTTTGAAGTCCATAGAAGTGCTGGCTAAGCTAAGAAAGTATAAAACGGTTGGATCAAGACCACAAAAGGCGGCAGATCAATTACGTATCTTGCTACCTTTCAAAACTCCTCTTGGTTTAACTAAGCAAAACCTGCTCCTTGGTAATAATATCTTGTGTTCTCAGGGCCCTGAGACTTTTCTATAATTCCCATTTGCATAGGTGCATTATAGTTTACAAGGCTTTTGTCTACATTAGCCTAGTGAATCTCCATACCAACCGTGGGAGAAAGGTACTAGTTCCTTTCACAGAAATGGAAGCTGTGGTTCATAGATGTTTTTCATGCTTAATCAATCTGCAGGTTCAAACAGCATCCAGACTCCCAAATCCATGGTCATATCACTATGCAGTGTCCCTCAGCCTCTTTCTGCTTCCATCATACCTGTGGTAACTGGCCTAGTCATTATGATTCAGCTCCAGGGCTCCAGAATAGCAACCATCTTGGACCAATCTTCAGAACACCAGTCAGAAGACATTAAATCCCAACCACTGTTATTTGTCCAGTTTTATCAAGGAAGAATAAATGACAAAGTTACATCTCCACTTACAATATATTTCTCTTCTCCCTTCTATCCATAGGGAAACAACACAGATACAAAAAATTACTTCTGAGGGTTATCTACAGATTCTTAGATGCATGCTTGCCAACACTGATTATAAAAACCTGTATCTTCCAGAAGGAAGGAGGAGACACAGGGATTGGAAGAAAAGATGGAGAACTATGCATAGCTCAGAATGTATCTCTAAAAGACTCCAAAAGGAAACTTTATATTAACCTGCAAAATTTTTATATCAATCTTTCTATTGATCTGGGTTCCATGGGATTTGTCTGAAGCATATATGATACCCAGAGAAAGGAAAAGGAAGTATCTATGGCTTGTAGTTGAAGGCCATGGTTAGAATACAATGAGCTATTTCATGGTATTGGTACTCAACTAAGTTTTAGGCTGTTCATTAAAATTATTACAGCCAGAGTATAAACTACTTTATAAGATTCACACAATGAGTTGATTCAGGGGCAGGACGGAAGCTAAGGCCCTAAGCCAGGGGAAAATAGCCTTGACCTCAAAGATGGTGGTGACTGGACAGAAAAATCACAAAAGGTAGCCTGATCCCATCAGGGGACAACTTTTCACAGGGACAGTAGCATACCTGGCTTAGATTCTACCACTTTTTACTTTTGATTCCAAATCTATATTTAAAATTTATATAGACTTATCCAAGTAGCATTGTTGCATCAAGGAGCATCATGTCACACACTAAATTAAAAGAAGAGGACTAATTCCCTCCTCTGTGTATAGTGACTACTCAAGATGAAGACTTTGTAGTACCTAAAGAATTTCATAGAAACTTTAGAATTATAACGTATGTCACATTGATGACTGAGCTTTTAAACAGCATTTATATAGGCTCTTTTCCCCCTAAAATCAACTAATCCTTATGTGTGGAAGGAAGGAGTAGAGATTTTTACAAAAACAAAAATCCCTTTAGGATGATAATTCTAAAACCTTGAGGCTTTGGACCATTCATAAATCTGTGAATGAGTGAATAGAATCCTCCAATTTCCATCAAATATGTTATCATTTTTGTTCTTATTTAAATCCAATGAGATATGTAGCTGGATAATGGATTTAGTGTATAAAGCACCAACTATCTTATTGAATTGGTGCCTCTGTGTGAGCAAGAGATTATATATTTTACAGACTGAAGAAATTATGTTCTTCCACATAGTCCTGCCAATTCTCATATATATATTTGTGGTGGTTGTTAGGTGCCATCGAGTCAGTATCCGACTCATAGCAACCTTCATAGGGTTTTCAATGGCTGACTGTTCTGGGATTGCCTTGGGAGTGGATTGCCAGGTCTTCTCCCATTTTGCGGTGCTGAGAATTGAACTCGGGACCTCAGAGACTACAGCACAGTGCTCTACCAACTGAGCTAAATCCCAGCCACATATATATATATATATATATATATATATATATATATATATATATATATCCAAACTATATATATATAGTTATATATATAGTGTATATATATATATACTATATATTAATTTTCCTTGAAATTCTCGATATCTTGAAGCTTGAGACTGAGAGTTCCCAGCTTATATAAGTTTCACTTTCTTTTCTTTTATTTTAGAAGTCTAACCATTGGTGAAGCCACCACTGGCTTGCGATTCCTTTCCTACAGTGATAATAAAATCACCCACATAGAGACTTTGTTATTTTTCAAAATTAAAATAGAAGTAT